>PNEQ01095788.1:0-12783 GCA_003012365.1 Medauroidea extradentata | reverse complement strand
GAAATGTCACTCACGAGGCAAGGCAAGATCAAAGGAATTTACAGTCGAATGGAAACTTCCTGGTTAACATCATAACTAAAAATATTTACTGACGTATTGAACATGTAAAAATTAGAAAAAGTTAATGCCTTCATGACTGTCAAATTTTACTGAGTTATATAAGGAACATAGTGCATGCACGTTTAATTTACAGCTCTCGAAATGTTAGTCTGGAAAAAATATCACCATATAAGTAATATTTTCTATGAATTTAAGTTACATTAGTAGATAAACAAATGTTTTAAAAAACAGGATTATGTAACGATAGGCATACTGCCTGTGATGAAAATCAGAAAATGTTTATTTGTGTTGTATATTATTAGTTAAACTTAATTTTTACAGCACGAAATATTTTCAATTACATTGTTGTATTGTGCAAAAGTTTGCCAGCAAAGCTATCTGTTTGCGTTTGGACAATGCGCATGTTGAATAAATTTACATTTGAGGACGAATATTTACTATAACACTCCAGACTTGGAATAAGAATCGGCTGTAAGCATGAAAAGATAAATAAAGTAAAAGGAAACGATCGAGAATAAATTAATGAAATTCCTATAGATGGAAGAAGAGAAGGAAAGAAGGAAACATCCATATTAAATTCCACAGATAAATGAAGAATCAATGGGGACTACAAATGAATCGGAAATTGCACTGCAGGATGGTAATTAAGGATATTGATGAAAGTCAGAAGGAATTCTCATTTAGCTCTTCATGACTACGGGGCAAGAACTGACTGAAAAGCCAGTTTAAACTAGACAAAATACTAAAGAGAACATCACAAATTGCCACTGAATCACCTAACTTGCGGATTCATAGACGAACACTTAATTTATTAATATGGTACACATTGCTGACTTAGAATTACTAAAATAAAATTCACATTAGTTGACGTGCAAGAATAATAACGATTTCAACAGAAACAGCAGAATGCGTTTGTAGATTTGTATGACACTTTATTCGTCAGACAGAAGGCGATATGACGACAGATATATTGCGCTCATTGGCAATGATTCAAGTGTTAATCGAGAATTATTCGGCCTAATTTCCTGAGCTCACTGAGGCTCTGATTAAAAACAATTCAAGCGGAGAAATTACTATATTGTTGTAGAAAATCGTCACTATAATCACCAATTACATAAACACTAAATTTCGCCAATCGTCGGCGATGAGGAACTGAACATGGACTCGATACGAATTCACTGTATATTTGAAAATTATGAATTGTTTCCGTTACTGTTTGGCCTAAAAGCGAATCGCCTACGACATAAAGTATACTGACTGGGTTTCGGGAAAATATAAACCACGCAAATACTTTTGACGAAGCCATCTGAAATAAATGTCTTCTCTTATAGCATATCGGTGATTACCTGAGCGATAAATGAACGTCTACATAATTTGACTAGGTACATAATAATGCAACAACACTCCATAGCTATGTTTCAAATTAATACTCTAGAA
Organism: Medauroidea extradentata; assembly: GCA_003012365.1. Lineage (NCBI taxonomy): Eukaryota > Metazoa > Arthropoda > Insecta > Phasmatodea > Phasmatidae > Medauroidea > Medauroidea extradentata. The sequence goes on along the minus strand of PNEQ01095788.1, from coordinate 11,286 downwards.
TTAGAGCAAAGTAATATGAAGTCATTCATAGTAAAGCTAAAATACTAATCGTTTTGGAACGGCGATTCAGATTGCTTAAATTTTGGAAATAGAATTAAAGAAAATAGTTATAATTTGTGTGCATTGCGTTAATCTCACATCCATTCAAAATATTTTAAGATAGTTTACATACACTCTAATAAAGTACATTAATAAATATACTTTGCGTCAGGTGTAGGCCTACAGCTTTGTTATTAATCACGTGCAACATCTAAGTTATTAGGATTAACCATTAAAACATTACTTCTCAATTTTGATTCAGAGAATTCAGTCTAATCTCCATCACTTGTTTATGTTTGGCGCCAACTTTACTATTTTTTATTCGCCGAAATCAACGAACAAATTTTTCACTCCAACAATATTCTCAGAGGAATTGCCCTGCGGTTTTAGAACACTCCCAGAGCAATTTAAAGTTTTTAGTCTAAGGTTTGGAAACAGTAAAGTTAACTCGTGGAGTGAATTTTTGAAAACGCAGCCTAGCGTGGCAAACATACGTGTCGGAAGCGTCACTAATGCACTGTGTTTTGTTTCTTTTACGTGTCCATGGTCTCGTAGTGGTTCCTGCTCGGTGGTATTGTGAGAAGCTAATTACGTGTAATTTCTGCTCTTGATGTTATACAGCTCCCTCATTTCCTGCATGCTGAATGACATTTTGTTGTTTCCTGTTTCCTAATTGTCTCCTGTGAGCGAGTCGTGTGAAAATAGAAGAGTGACGTTTTAATTCGGGAGCGTACACTGAAAGAAAAACTCTTCCTGCAAAATAATTTTTGTGGCGACCACAAAAAAATTTTTCTGGTTGCTACACACATTATTTTGCAGGTTGAATACCAACAAAATATTTTGTGCGCACCACACAATTTTTTTCCGTGTACAGTGTAATCTTTATTACTATGCTTGTTGTTCACTTCAGAGTTAGACATTTCCATAACTAAAACAGAATAAGTATACATCCAAAAGCATCATTTCTTTCTTCTGCTAACCTCAGAGAAACATAAAACACTACAGTTTTATTTGCAGCACAGTCCCAGAAACATATTAGGCTATACAGAGTCTGAATTTTCGACCATGATAGCGAACACCTGTGCGAATGTTTCGATACAAATAATTTTATACTTAAAAATGCATCATAAAATTTAAAAAAATACATATCGCAAACATTTAGGAGTACAAAGATTATTTTTATAACTTAAGTTGTAGATTGTATAGTCAATGGCAGCTTTTCACCTACTTTTCGAAAATAATATAACGCTTATGATGCATATCTGTGTGTCTGTGAGTTTTTATGTTCCGCGCGTGTGTGCGACACTTCTTAAGTGTTTTAACTCCTTGGAGCTTGTTTCATCATACTTGGTACACATCTAGTACTTGCTAACCTGACTTGACTTTTGTGTATTTCGTTTATGTGGTTTTCATATTTTCAAAATGATAACCAACTTTAATATTTTTGAGCATTATTATCTTCAGAAAAGTACTTTAAAATGCCATCGAATTCGTTGCAAATATGGTACTTATTAGAAAGGTGGCATAACAATTATTTATTTTGTTCATTCCATGTTAATGTTTTCCAAATTGTGGCAATTTTCATAATTTAACTTATATTTTCCACAGTTCATAAAATTGTACTACTAAGCAGACAGTTAAATTTGCGTATTTTGTTAATTCTGAGATCAGATTTTAAAATTGCATTTATTTGAACGATATTTTTAGCACACGCGAAATATCTGAAAAATGACTATGTAGAATTTCATCAAAGTTCGTTAACAAGTAGTACCTCATAAGGTGACTTCAATTTAGTGTTTATTGTTGTTACATGTTCGTTTTGTTTTAATAGCGGCCGCTTAAATTTCTTTCGATCACACTTAATATCTAAGGAACCATAATTTAGAAATGCATGAATCACGGTGCGCATTTAGAACTTAGTAAGTTAGCTTGGATTTTATGTATTTTCTTTGTGCACTATTCGTGTTTTTAAAATTTCGGTAAGTTTTAAATTTTTTGCATTGTAGGTTATGTCATATCTCAGGAAATGTTTCTTCCCGAATTTCATCAAACTTGTTACACATTAGGTAGTCGAGAGTAAGTGTGCGCAGTAGTTGGTAGCACTGCTTTAACAACGCAAACGCTAAAATTATAGTGAGCTGGAAAAGAAGTAAGGTGAATGAACAGCGAATGTTCCATATAGAATTATGTGCATTTGAGTAACTAGGTTTCAATCTAAAGACACCAATATTTTGATACGGTAAGATAATGACTTTAACAATTGCGAATAAGTATATCATGCTATTGTTGCTGTTTTTAAAATATGATTGGCTTATGTAATGTTGGTAGAGTCTTCATATCCCATCTAAAACGACCTTCGTAAACCAATATAGCAGGCAGGCAAGTGTGCAATCTTATTGTGCCAAAATCTGAGATTTTAACTGCTACCCTTTACAAAAATAAGATTATTGCCAAAAAAAATTCAAGAAGGTCATGAAAATAAAAACAAGATTAAAATGCGGAAAACAAGATGTGAAATAAACCAAGTGCTGACAAACAGTAAGTAAAAATGAATTAATAAAAATAAATATAAATCTGAAAAATCAATGTTACCTTCAGCCAAACTCAAGCTAATAATTTACGTATTAAAATTTTGTATGAAAATTCCGATAGCATTATGTCTCATACAAAGCAAAATTAATAATATAATTATTGTACACGCAACTATGAAAACGCATTTCGCAGCTAAATGAGGCTTGTATGTAAATATTTTTGTATGTTCATATATATTTATATTATATATATATATATATCCTATATATCATAAAATGTTGCGAAGAATATAGCACAGTTTAATTTTACCGCGTAATAAGCTCGCCTCGCTAAATTTGGGCTCAAATGGAGACGAAATTGTTTGCGAGAAAATGTTGCATGATGACATTTTTCATGCACAATGTGGAAACATAACACTTTATGTGAGTTCCCTCACTGGTTCCACATATATCTTACTTAACTTAGCTACTACTACTGTTCTGAACTGCATATTATGGGTGTAGATTAATATCATAAGACGTACAACCGTTACGTATAATTGACGTAACATACATAAATTAATACCTCAAAGTGGAGCGCAAGAGATGACTTTCTCCGTGCAGTGTTGCCACACTGTGCACGTAAAGTGTCGTCGTACAACATTTTCTTTCTTACATTTTCGTCTCCAATTTATCCCAGGATTGACGTGGCGTGCTTACTATGCGACTGTTTCTAGACGTCCTGTGTCCCTGTATACAGCTTTGTATGTCTATCATCAGCAAACGGTCCTAGTTCATTCCATGAAACCTCTTTCCTTCAGTTTTTGGATAATCCAAAATTTTAATGCATATGATAATAATCCCCATATTATAGTGTGAAGATCAAATGGCTGAGACTGCGTAACAGTTTATTAGTCTTTTCGGAAAATTCGTATCCTGTGTGTTGATCTTCTTTCATCTTCACTGATAAGATCCACGAGAGTCTCGGAATAATCTTTATCAGAATTTTCATCGTCACTGGGTTCATAACAGTATCGTCCAAAAATAACACCAATGTACAGTGATATTCAGAATAAATGAGCGGTTGAAAGAGTTAAAGTCCACTTCGGGTATGATCGACTGTTAAACAAATGTAACGCCTGTGTACCTAGGCAAACACACCGCGCACGTATGAGTCACCTATCACGGTGAGGTTGGGAGCCCACGAGATACAGTCACTCTTTTATTGACCGTCCGAGCTGACCACGAAGATGTGCCACCGAAACGAGGGTATTTGACTGGGTATGTTGCGAAATACTTCGTGACTACCCTGTTGTCTAAGTAAGAGGAAAAATTACATATATCACTCTGCAAATTGTCATTAATTTACACTGAAGTATGAAACGTAAATTATTATACTATAATAAGACACGTTCCCTAATTAATTTTCTTGCTGTATATATACTGTTTTCATTACCACTAGAACAGCAATATGGAAATAGTAGAAGAACATTTTATGTAGATATAATAGCAGGGAACGTCCACGGCATTTGTTGATGAATCTCCCTGGCATTTGCCTGGAGTGATCTCGGGAAACCATTGAAAACCGAGCTGACCTCCGCGGTGCACAACTGTGGCGTGCCGTCTTGCGATGCGAGAGTTTCTGGATTCAAGTCCCGGGCGAGGCACGGGTGTTATTTAGTTTTAATGGAATACAAAAAATACGCGTTACCGTCTCTATGAATCACGCTGTCAACGAGGCGTCAATTCTATAAAGATAAAACGAAATAAATTGAAAGCCATTATCAGGACGGCCAGACTTAGAATCGTACCTGGATTTTCTTGAATGAAAGTTGAAAGCTATATTGTTGGGCCAGCTTCCAATAATGTATAATAGTTCTGTAAGGACAACTAATTCAATGGGTAACACCATAGCGATAGATATGCTATTAAATATTGCCAACCAGTCCTTTTGTCTTACATGTGCGCCGAATTCATGGTTGTCACCGAGTGAGGTGGCGCATCGGTAATATATCGAACTCAAATTCTGGAGGATACAATGTCAATCTCTAGTCCAAGTATCCTGACGTAGATTTTTTACATAGTTTCCCTGGGTGACCCCAAGCAAATGCTGGTATCTTTTTTCAACAAATGCTTCCCTTAGTCCCTGTCGCGTAAGTTGTGTTGTGTTAATTCTCTAATGACCTCACTTTCGACGTATGACATCAATTTGTGTGTGGTTTTTTCATATATCTTCTCATCCAAGACTGATTTCGTCTCGGGAAACTAAGTATTGACCAATAGCAAACCTAATTGCAACCACGCTTCACACTTAGTTGGCATATCAGTAACTTGTCTACGAACAGTTAAAGGCTACCATGACAATCTGATCATAAAATGAGAGAGACAAAGCAAAGTTGTTAAGTGTCTGTTGATTGAAAATATTGTTTCTGTTCCATATGTAAGGGCCACTAGTTGTCGCAAATAAAATTGGTGCTACAATTTGTTTCAATGACTTACGTACACACGTGCGCCACTGCTTCTTAGTCAATTGTTGGATGTGTTTAACTCTCAACGTTTTGGGATTCTACCTGCAAATCACAGGCGCGTGGTGTCCCAGTAACCTTGTTCCGATTGGCACAGTCTAATATGCGACGCCTCTGCACAAATAACACTGTCAATAACCACGAAGCAGAGCTCCTGATATGTACGTAATGCATTAAATCTAAGTGGTGCTAAAATAATTTCGTGAAAACTACCAGTACGTATCCATGTGGTATCATACATAATTATAAGCAGAATAAAGCCCTTCCTTCAATTAGCAGGAACAAAAAACTTAATAATTACTAATCCAGATTCTTTGGGGAATCGTTGGCATTAAAGCTATATTCGATGCCTGACTTGATTATGAAGTTTTGTAACACATGTGCGTTGCTGTGTTCATTACGTCACTGTATAGCCTTTCCAAGTCACACATTCATTGTTGCGTATTTTTACAGGCTGAACAGAACTTTTCTAACGTGGTACTGTCTGCATACGCAAACAAGTGAGCATACGTGCAGGGATATCGTTGTGCAGCTTGCAACTATTGAAGATGAAGGGGTGTCAGCCCACAGATATTTTTGTGGGAAATTCTGTATAAAATTCATATATTAGACTGTAGGCTATATTAGCTACGGTTATGTCCAGTTAGTTTCAAATAAATCAGCCTAAATAGAGACGCATTAGGCCACATTAAAGAGATTAAAAAATAGGTTTGCAATGTTCAAAATATATTTCTTTTTCCTGTTACGTCGGTAAACAAAACATAAATGCTTAAGTTTATACACAATACCTGTATTGGTTTCAAATGAACTCTATTTGTAACGATTTATTGATGTATATATTAATTTGTCATGCAATGATTATTTTCTAATTATGCATAAATTCTGATAAGGAAATAAACGTGTTACTGTAAAAGTTAAATTTAAATATTAACTGTTGGGTGACCTAATTGACAGAAGTCGTTAGGGTTTGTTTCGGACACCGAAGTTTCCAATTTGAGTTCCATTGACGATCCATATGTTTGTGCACAACTACTGAGGTAAATATTTCAGTCACTTAGTCAGATTATTAAAGTTCAGTTTCACTTCAAATATCACAAATATAATTATTGTAACTGTTGATTTACCTACCAGTTCTAGTAAACACATAATGAAATCCTGGAGTCATGTACCCCTTGCATGTGCTATGAATTATTAATAAATTTTAGTTATTTAGTTAAGTAATCGTGATACGCATTACAGCCTACATGTTAAGGCCATGCTCCCTTGTTCCTACTTTTTTAGCTGCATACATTTTTACGCCTTCACGATAGCAGATACAAAAGCATTTGTTTGGCAGTGTTGTTTAAAATCGTCTTCTCCATGTTAACAAATTTTTCAAGGCTGTAAATATCACTTTTTAAAGCTAACTATGCAATTAAAAAGTTCTTGTTAATTGACTATTTAGTTGAAACCCTATAATTACTTGTTTTCAAAAATAATATCACAGCAAAAAAGCATTAAAATATTGCCAAAAATATTTTTGATACCTGCTCTCGTTTAAACTTAAACAAGTAATTCGCGAAAACAGTAGAGACAAGAGGGCATGGCCTTAAATCACCATCCATTTTCCTCAGAAAACTCTTCTTGATAAAAGTGATTGGTCTACACACCAAAAACTAAATATATTTTTCTAATAACATTATTTTTGCAACAGTATTTTGGTATGTCAACGCAAATTCAAGCTAGACCTCAACTGGCACCTCCATTTGGAAAACAAAAGCACAATCGGATGATTATGATCACTCAAAATGATTAAACAGGTGTATTAAATATGAAGTCGCATTGTAAGATAATAATTGAACTGACAAAATACCACGACATGATTGTCGATTACGTGATCAAACTCCGACCCTTACATTGATTGAAAATTTGGATTGGTGGTGTCCAGACAAAAACTTTGCATGCAATGAAACTGAAAACTGTGAGAAACTGTCTTCCATTGCTCCACACCAGGTTTGATAACTTCAGCACCTTTGTCTCTACTAGGGAAGCATTTTCAGTATTAATGGGTGATTTTAGAGTTGCAGCTCATCTATAAATATTCTGCTATTACAATTTCGTTCACACTATTTTGGTGTTGATGCGTGTGAGCGCGACAGCACTTTTAAAGCTATTGTATTATAATTGATATTAAATGTCAAGCAATTATCGTCTTCTAAATCACTTCATGCATACTTCTGTACACACAAATATTCTACAGATGTTCTTTAATTAAGATCTTACAGCTGTTTGGGGAGCAAAGTCTAATCTCGGCCACCATTACTTGTGACGCAAAAAAAAAAAAAACATCGACCACCTTAGCTATATTACAAAGAATCCCTTATCCGGTATCAAAAACATTAAAAATTTCAGCGATTTAATTTTTTTACAATTGGTTTGTCCAAGCTCATGACATGTGGTTTCAATTTCAATGTGATTTATTTTAATTCATTATGTTCATTGGTCTTCGCATTGGATAAGAACGAAAATCGTGCAAATTTTAAATTTGAAATGCCTCTATGGGAAAATGTGTGAGCTATTTTGTTTTTGTAAAAGGAAGCTGCACTACCAATTAGCGTCTACAGAACTAACATTATTTCATACAAACATAAAATAACTGTTTTTCCCAACTTGATAGCCATTCAAACGAATGTTACATAACCTTCCAATCGCTTGAGTTATTGGCAATATCTTACAACGTTAAATTTAATTGTAACTACTGTAGTGTTTATAAGCAGAGAAACCTATCTGTGTGTAATTAGGCATAATTCCGTTTGTTACTAATTATTAGTGCCTAGAATTTCATGAACGAAGAAAATTCTCTCATAATTAAATAAACTATATTTTACAAAACTACGTTCTTCCATTGAATTGGGGTAATATTTTGGTCCTTTAAATTTTAGGTATTATTTATAAGAAAAAAGCCGAATGAGGCAATGTACGTTTTCAGGACGATTCGCAAAATTACGAAGTTATATATCTTATTATATTAATTTATCACGAAAGAAGTTGTTAACAATTTTTAGCACGATACTTTTTTTTTATTTTCAAACCCGCGCCCGTCAAAAAATATGAATGCTATACATTTGTACAATCCACAACAAAATTGTTTACACAATAGTTGAGTATATTAAAAAAAAAACATTTCAATCGTTAGTTTTGTATGCTCTGTAGCGATACGTCTCGTCAATATTGAGATCATATTCCAACTTAGCAGCAATTATATTCTGAAAGTAACTGAACTATGTCTATATTTCAAACACACTGAAACTGTTTCTTTTAATATTTTATAATTATTGCAAAGCACAAAAGAACTTTAAGAAATGACAGAAATAGTTAAATACATTTTCCTCATCCGAGAATCGAACCTATACCTACAACCTAAGCAATTTTTAAGTTTTAATGAAGATAATTACTGTATTACCTTCCGTTAGGTAGATAATCGTTCTTACCTATCATTACCCACTAGATATTGCTGCTTACATTTTAGTAGGATTAATTTACTTTTTTATTAAAAATATCATAAATAAATTTGGGTAGTTATATTTCATAACCACAAAGGCCAAGATAAGAATTATGCATGGATTTTGTTAATTTTCCATTAAGTTTGCTGTAAATATAATTTTTAAACGTCTCACATGCCCAAGAAAACGTCATTTACGTATGTAAGCTTTTACTATCGCACTGTCGATATGCACGTATTAGCAACTAAACATTTTGGTAAAATGGGTCACATTGAAGTTCGCAAATCTATTTTCGGCAAATGACAGCCGTTACAGATTACGTATTTCGCTTTTTCTCCTTGCAGGAATATTTCGTTACAACGTAACTATAGCACAAGAGAAGCAAGTTTTTTGCTTATTTACAAAATCAGTAGTGATTCGTTCGGGTTTTTCTATATCGGGCTGCCATAAACACGAAACCGCAATCTCTGTTTAACTGAAAAAAAAAAAACATTAAAAATTAAAGTTTAGAATTAAAATTAGAATAGATAAATAGTTTCTAAGATTGCTGTCAAACAGATATAATTCTCTTTCAAGCTTCAGATATTTGCTAACAAGTAGGTAATGACAAAACTCGGTACACTGTTGATTATACATCCTTAAAAAATCGTTAACAGCATTCTGTTGAGAAAAAAATACGACGACTTAAATTGTGAACCCGTTTTTTTTTTCAGTGAAAAATATTGTGAATTGATACCTAGCAAGGATTTTATAATTTTAATATTGTGTTTCACAGCGGCTTTTCGATTTCTTTGTTTTAATTTCTCGTGCATTATCATGGTGCTTCACATCCACGTAACGATAACGCTCGCCAACTCTCAAGACCAAAGATGTGAGAACCGCCCAAATTTCTTCAATAGATATGGCAATGAAAGAACGGCATTAAAATGGGATCCCGAGTAATTGGAATAAAAGGGTACAATAAACATTAGTTTCAAGCAGCACTTTTAGTCGCAAGAAATGTTTTGTCGTTCGAGTACTTGGAATAACTGACCGCTCAAACAGCCTGGAATACCAGATTAGTGAATGAGCGAATATTATATTTCGCCCGTTCAATTATGTCTCTCGAATTGTGCCAGTGTTACAATGCGGAATTAAAAATAAAGATATATGCAAACTGATTTAATAACTGCACTTTATGTGCATCGTATTCGTTTATGCACTGGATAGTTTGTGTTATCTTATTAAGTTGTCAATAGTTTGTTCAGGAAAAAAAACAAGATAACTGAAGCAATTTACGAGGTTGACTTGGTCAGGGAAGAGGTAGATCTGCGAAAATGTAATAAATATAGAGTTTCATTAAAGGAGAAATAATATAACCGTTATAGCGTTTCAACATAAATAATTTAAATACCGTTGCCTGTATGTTACGTTCAATACCGTTGTCTGTATGTTACGTTCAATGTTATCACACCTCAAACATTTTAGGCCTTAAAATAGTTATACCTTAAATATTTTGTTAACATTTATCTCTATGTACAGTCAGTCAGTCATTCCGTCAAACTGCAGCCCACTGGACATAGAAATGTGAAATTTTTGCATGGGTTCCCATTAGGTCATTGGCGAGCACTAAGAAAGGATTTTTCGAAATTCGTCCTCTAAGGGGTTGAAAAGTGGGGAAATGTGTTTCATAAGGTATGTATATATAGCTTGAACCTGAAAGCCTATCGTCATAACTTTCACTTCAATGGTTCAAACATAAAAACAGCATATTAGCCAATTTGAGGGTTTTTGAAATTCAACCTTTAAACGGGCGAAAAGATCTGGCGTGTATTTTAGATGAATTGTCTACATCTATAGAAACCTTCAGGATACAGAGTTGAATTTCACTTTAAAATGATGCTGATGTAAATTCCCAAAATATATTTTTCCAAATTCAACTCCCAAAGAGTAAAAAGAGGTGAAAAGGGTTTTTACTAACCGTCTGTACAGCTCTAATCCAATTGGCTATCGTCGTGAATTTTATTCCATTTGGTTACGTATACAAATTACTAACACAGGAATCCAAGACGTTTCAAAAATTGACAATTAAGGGTGTGAAAATACGGGAAAAGTATTTGCGATTGTTTCACCATATCTATCAAACCAATCGATATGTCTAAGTGCTCTTTGCTTTAGATTGATGATTATGTAAATATCCAAAAAAACGTTTAAATATATTTTCCGAATTCAGTCCTGAGGAGGTAAAGAAAGAGCAAAATGTTTTTTCGATTCACATTAGATATATATCGATAACATTGATCTGTTATATAGCGACGTTATTGTTTAAGACTGATGCTTACTCAAATACCCGAAACGTATTTTCAGGAATTTTCAAAATTCCCCACCTAAGGAGGTGCAAATGAGTAAAAAGTAATGAAACGTGTTTTTAATTAATCGTAAATATATCTTGAACATAGCGGGCTATTGTGTTTTTCACGTCCAGAAGACATCAGTACAGTTGTATAAAATGTGATTTAAGGAATTTTCAAAATTCGGTGTTTTAAATAAATCATATATATATATATACAGGGTGAGTCATCAGCTCTGCGACAAACTGTGACAGGATGTTCCTTGCAAAATAACAGTTAGAAAATGTCTGGCAACGAATGCCTGGAAACCACTCCTAAGGGCAGGAAACCCCTGTGAAGATGGGGTTGCAAGTATGGTTTTTATTGAATTTGACGGGAACCATTTGATATTAAGGGATGA
>PNEQ01095786.1:50896-74028 GCA_003012365.1 Medauroidea extradentata | reverse complement strand
AAGCTAGGGAGGTTGCGAGCGGAAGTAGTCAAGGTCAACCGGTACAGTCTAATGCAATACAAACGCCGCACGTGACCACACGCATCTCACACAAGATGTTTACATTAAAAAATACCTTACGTCCGTATGTCACAGCGTTGAGCGTAGGGGCAGCAGCCAACTGCTAGCCTGATAGTTACTCTACCCTCCTACAAAGTTATAAAAATAATTTTCTTCTTATACATGAATAAAACCGTACAGTACTGTAATTAACAATCCTTCTGGGTCACTGTACATTACGTGAACATATTTTAACACTACTAATTTTAAAATTTAATTTTATGTATTTAAATTGCATCATAGAACAAATAATTAGAGCTTTATTCTTACACAAATTGTCATATTATAAAGCAATAAAATTTTAATCATGTTCTACAGAGTTACCGTATCTACTCGCGTAATCGCCGCATATTTTTGACCAAACTTTAGGCCCAAAAAATGGGGTGCGGCCATTATAAGGGGTTTTCAAAAAAATTACTATTCTAAATTTTTTTGGTGTAGAATATGACAAATGTACATTTTTTTTCTATATTTACTCGTTCATAACGTGACCATTTCTTCTAAAATAAAGAAAAAGATTTTGTCGGTTTATAGTAAACATGGAAAAATTAAGACTACAAAATCTTGTTAATCCATTCATGTGCGTCTCTCAATGAAAATCGTTTAAAATTATCCTGCATAAGACGTTTACATTTTACAGTCCATTACATGTACGCTATTATTTCCCGTGAAGTAGTTTATAAACAAATCCGATTCACGCTTAAAACGTTACAACTCTCCAGACGCCGTTACGTTATCAACAGAGCATCATCAACCAGCGAGCGTGACTCATCGTGTCCGGCTTGGGCATGGATGTTGTGTTGTTCTTTTACCACCCATATCGGCCCTTGAAAACATCGTTGTTAAAGGGGCGTAAAACCTTCTCACCAATTTTCTACATCGCAATTCAAAGCAATGATTTTTAATTAATATTTTTAATGTCCGGGACAATTTGTTTTGCAACCGTGAATTCATTGTACATACCAGAACAAAATAATTTTTCGTTCATGTGTCATTATAACCCGTAGTTACCGTCATTTTACAAGCACCACATTGAAATGTTTGTTTACGACACACGTGTGTGCCTGGCTCGCAGGACGAAGAGGGAGGAAAGATAAAGAAGTGAGAGGTCGGCCTGCTGCGTTGCATCTTTACTCACGCGTCGCGCGCCTCGCTAGCATTTTATCACGCGGAACTTACCAGATATTTACTGTGGGATTATTAAAGGCTAAGTAGCGATGGACGACTAGGTTATAAAGTTTAATACTGTTCTGAAATATAATGTGATGAATTTAAATCCTGCAGAAACGATTTTTTATGTCTTTTAACCAAGAAATAATTAATTAAAAATTATTAGAAATTTTTTAAAAATTCTGTCCGAGTTATCCGAAGTCCGGGACATCGAGGTCCGAGTTATCGAGGGTTCACTGTACTTATTTTTCTTCCTGCACTCAACAATAATGTTGTACCAATCCCGGGGTGAGAATATGTCATTTAATGTTTTTGCTCATTTTTCTATGAATGAAAAATCTGAATCGTTAGGCAAGTAGCTGTGACTTGAAACTAAGAAATTTAGGTCAATAACCTCTGTTTTTATATCTTCGTTTTGCAGGAGTTTCATTAAGCTAAATACAATTTTGATGTTGCTGTTTTGTCCACCACAACAGTCTGCGTATGTAACAATATGTTTAACGTTGCTAGCATGGCAAGTCATGTGTTTTCTTTAGGCAGGCAGCAATTTCTTGTGATCCCCTTGACCCTTCAGTTTCCGGCCAGACATACATGTACGAATTGTTATCATTCATAACATGAATACCTAAGTTGTATGTATACATATTTCTTTTGTAGTATGCAACAGATGTAGACAGTTTTGGGAATGCAAGAGTCTTCTGTAAATCAAAAGTCAATACATAGTATTCATCGGAGGATTTTTGCTTATCCTCTTTCAAACTTTCACTTGCTTTATCTACTCATTATGATGTAATTCTCTTTCTCGTTCAATTGCTACCTGTTCCTCTTCACTTGCACTTAACAGTTTATTCTTAAAGCCATCACAAACCTGGCAAGTGTCTTTCATAGGGGGTTTAAAATGCAAATTAAATTGAGATGAGGAGACATGATAATACATTTTCTCCTTAACAGGAGATTTGCCATTTTCACTGCACAACAAAACATACAAGTCATACATTTTCTTGACAGTTAAATCGGGGTTCAAGTATTTCCGATTTGGATTTTGTGATCGGCTGAAATGACTACAGTAGGCTGGAAATGACTTTATGTGGTTTACGACATCAGTTGTATCAACTTCGTTACTTGGTGTACCATGACCTCGTTTGTCTAAAACAAGACTGACGTCATCTTTAACACTGCAGTTGTAAATTCTACCACCAGAAATGTGAAAGGTTTCTCTAAAATACTTTTTACATACCTGTGTCTGATCACTTCCAATGCGTAACATAAAAGAAAAACTATAGTTCCTTGGTGCTCTTGAGTTATTGGTAGGTCTACGTCTGCTAATGCTACTTGACTTGATGCAACCACGAAGAAATATATTTTGCTGCGATTGATTAGGAAGGCTGTGGAATGATCTGAATAATTTTTCTCTATGATTCACGGATATTTTTATCACACGCTTTTGCACAACGACAAGGTTTGTCCCTGAAAACTTTTTCTTGAACTGTTTTGCCCGCTCTTGTTTTGTATTCTTGACCAGACAGTTTCCTTTTGTTGTTTAGTGTCCTCTTCCATGTTTCTGGATTCCTTGCACCTTTACGGCCTCTTGGCTGCTTAGCAATACCATCCACATTTGAACTATTTGAATCGTTAATTTCTTCTTCTGAGGAATCACAGTTACGCCTACTAATATTTATGTTTCTACATTTGATAGGTGATTCTACATTCACTACATGTAATTCAGATTTGGCACTAGTTCTAGACGTACCTGCCACATGTTCAGGGATATACCTAGTCTGGATCTCTGTCTGTATCGTCAACAGAAATATCACTTATAGTGCTACGAATTTCACTTTCAATTTCAGAACTACTCATTTTCAAATAAAATTAATCCACGCAATAAATCAGTATGATTAAAGCATGTCCGTAACCATCGTGTACATCACAAGCCCAGACATAACCTCTCAAACAACAGCTGAGGTAAACAATAAAACAGTTGCGAATCCCATGGAATTAATCACTATGGCAACTGAAACATTTGTTGAAATGTTCAGATGCCAGAGGGGCTACTGCTTCCTTGCGACCTACTGTGGACTTATGAAGTTATTTGTTTTGGCCACTGAAAGGATTGTATAATTTTTTATATAACAACGTGCACAACTAAACAATGACACAAAATGGAGTTAGCCAGTTTGGCTTCTGAAAGCCATATATATATATATATATTTATATATGTTAACTTATAATTGGTGATACATTACACTTTTAAGCTTATTTTATTTAGAATACTGCAATTAACGTATTTCCCAAACATAAAAATCAAGCAATTTTGTTGTATAAACACTGTATCAGATAATGTTAATGTAATATTTATTTTACTTATTTAATTTTGTTGAAATAAATTTTTTCTACAGTTTCATAGAGTAATAATATTTTGTGTTTGAAGGCATGGCTATATATTTTTATATCCATATTTATTTGTTAAATTATAATGACTGAAATTGCTAAATTGATTGGAAAGGGAAATCTTATTCAAATGTTAACTGCTGCCATATAGTATACTTTAATATTCTGTATTTCAGTTACCCTACAGTATTAATGTGTTCCGAGGCAGTGCACTTTGCGTCACAAATGCTCACTGCCAAAACTTTAGCGAACTGTACATTTTAAGGCAAAAAAGTAGTCGACTGAAAACTATCGACTTTTCAGTCGATAATATATACTGGCTATCTTTCAGATTGTCAATAGTAAATTTCAGTCTATAGCACCCATCTCCACCAGTGACACCCATACAACACTCGTGTACAACAACACCGCATACAACACCCTGCGAGGCAAGAGTTTGCGTGTTGTCTGTGTGAGTACAGTGTTATAACCGGTGATTGAAAAACATTTTTGCTTCTGGAATGTGTTAGACTATAATTTAAAAAAAAGTTTGTGTGTATTCAAGGTTTTAACAATTTCACTGAACCCTTCATTGTTAAAGAAATTGCCATAACTGTTTTGGACAATGACTATAGCACATCAGTATTTACCTTTCTCTCTCCTAATGACTGGCCTGTTCTTGATTCAGAAACACAGAAGAAATTCAGGTTGCAAACATATGAAACACACAAACTTAAATTATCTAGTGTTATTGTTAGTTATGATGATATAGGGAAAGTAGTAAGCTCTATACTGTATGATGATATTTCTGTCTATGTTCTAGGCAGAGGACAAGAGAAAATCTTACACAATATTTGTTCACCCAATACTAAAATTGTAAACAAGAAACGTCATTTCCCATACATTGGTTTCTACAAACTTTTCGACATGTACGAAACTAAACTATATTCATGTTATAAGCGCTATATTTGTACTCAGTGTAAGGCTGAATCCGTGAGAGAGTTCAATGTAGGTAAAGTGTTTCTTGTTAATGTTCATAAATATTTTCAAACATGTGAATATGAGAAAGATTGGCTTTTACAAAATGAAAGAAAAGATGAAGGATTTAACTAAGGTCATATTAATGGAGAAACAGTGACTGTTATTTACCATAAAACCAACATATACTAATTAAATAAATAATAACAAAAAGAATACTCATGGTTCAGATGCTCTTGTCCATGTAACAACTTATCCAACCTTATGACTGCTACTGTAAGAAGGGCTTCATCCCATCTTGATATACCCTAAACCAACCACCCAAATTTGAATAACATTCTGCTAATTTAAAATTGTTTGTCTTAGCTAAGGATGTGGCACCTTGTTCCTTGCACAGCATAATAATCTGTGAGTTGAACTATTACATTATTACATTTTTTAGTCAAAATTTATCTACCAAAATGGCCATCTAACTGTCTTCCTAAGTAACTTTAATTTCATAAACTTCAAACTAAATTGATATTGCACCCAACACTTAACATTTTGTCTTGCCTATCGGGGCCTTGCCAGTCTGTCCGTGCACTCAACACAAAGTCCAGAGCCCAAAAATCTATTCCACTAATCCATCTTGTAAAATACATCTCAAAAACAAGACCGGCACGACTGACCACATTATAAACACCGTCTCCGCAGAACCTTTTGTGTCAGAACAGCATCGAAAATACTGGTCATAGTTAGCGTATACATTATCTCTGTCACACTGGGCACAGGTAATTATTTTGCGTAAAGGCGATGAATTTTTGGACAAGAATATGTTGAGATACACACTCTTATTATGTACCTGCCCTAACTACAGATGTCTAGCGTGGGACAGGGGAGCAGGGAAGTGTAACAACAAACGTTCAGTGCATCCAAGAAGCTAATGTACACTAAAAATGCCAGAAGCTCCTATGGTGAATGACCGCCTGCTGGCATGGTCGCATCCAACACCACATCCACCCCCTCACGTTTCCAATCTGACTACGAGGCCATTGGCCCATCTGTATTTCAGGAACACCTCCCGGTAAAGAATACACAAACTGTGTACTGTACTGAATAACTCAAAAATGAAATATCTTAACAGTACTCTCTTCTCCTCCACTATCCTAACTGAAAAGAAGTTATTTCTTGAAAAATAACACTCTTTTAATTATAAGCCATGATAATTTAACTGTGAATTTTAGGTATGGTTTAAAAGAAACAATAAAAAAATTAAACATTCTAATTTTAGCATCGTGAAACTATCCATCAGTCACGAAAGCTTGTGACCTCACCAGATACCCTGGAAACTACCCATTAAAAAAAAGTGTATTTCAATCCAAATTTCAAAAATTTATGTATGATGACAATGTACAAAGTTCTGAACATTATAATTTAATCTTTAGGATATCTGCTGGTCACGAGCTAACACCAGATGGGCCTCAACAAACCTTGTCCCATCTGAACAACACTACTACACATCATGGTTTGTATTCAAGATAACAGTCGCCATCTCCAAACTTTCCCTCATCAAGTCGCACTGGTACATGGGCATAGTCACCACATTCTATTTTCTTTTATTGGTACCTTAACCATTCAATGCATCAACTTAAGTACCTCACAAAATAGCCTTTACACCTGTTAACCCTGTAAGTGGTGGTTATCACTGGGGGCCTCTAATTTAAAATCTCAAAATAAACTCAAACTCAAAACACTCTCAAAAAACTTCTTTTCAAGAAAACAATTAAAGAAATGTGGAGACACACCAAAACTTAACAAGGAAGAGAGAGAGAATGTAGTTCACTAAGTCATATGACTTCCACTTAGTGGCGACCTCCTTCACCACAGCACCAGGTACTCAGCCTCTTCATAACCCTCTAGAGTCATGGACTCTTCACTTTTCTCAACAACGCCCAACTCCTTGGCATCCTTGTTCCTGAGATGGTGCCCTGCCTTCCCCAGACACAAAGTCCAACCACTAATGGCAAACCCCACGCCACAGTTAAAACTTTAAAATCTCCATTTTTACTTTCTTGTATTTCTTCTCTCTCTCGTCATGTGCACCACCATTGGTTTACATTAACTGAAAGAAGAATTGTAGGAGAGTGGGAGGATTCCCTTTTCACAACAGCAACCAGTTCTCATCACCATGCCCCTCGATAACCTTCTGCATGTGTCTTTTCTTCACCTGGTAACTTGATCTAAACAGTCGAACACCGGAGTTTCATCACTGTAGAAAAGTTCTAAATGGCCTCGACAGTTCACCACAGTATAGCATAGAACTGGCTGCAAAGTTCAAGAGAGTCTTTAAGTTTTGCCTAATCTTCAGGACGAGTATTCTTAATCCATCAGCTTCTACAGTAGCCTGGCATGGACTTTTGAAGCAGAAAGGAAGGAAAAGGATGAGGGTGTCCCAGCGAAACCTCCCACAGACAATTAATTCCCTAACAGCAAATAATTTTACTTATATCTTTTTTTCTAAAGTCAACCTAAGAAAGTTAAACTAAGAAAAATAAGATACATCAAACATTTCACATAGGCCACTAGAATATCTCACACCAGCAGGTAACTGCTGCTTGGCAAAAATCAACAAGAGTTCTCAACAACCAAAAATAATATTGAATAACAAAATTTTTGTGATAAATTAATTTTTGTTTAAGATCTTAATGAAGAGGTTTTTAAAAACAACAAATGATGTTCCAATTGAGCTGTATTGTAAAGATGTTTCAAATGTAATCGTTTTTTTTATTTTAATCAATTATGATAAAAATTTAAAAAATGAATAATTAAAGGCATTATTATTTACAAAAACAAATTTATTCATTAACACAACAGCCAATAAATATTTGGTTACATTTATTATTGTTATTTCTCCATGAAAAATTCATTCTGACAAACACATCAAAATAATTGAAGGACTACAAAATAAATTCTGTTTTATATTTCTGTTGTGACAAAAAAACAACACTCATGTTAGTACATCTACTTATACAGACTATTAAAATATTTTACATTCGCCCTACAATTTAATTGAACTCTGAAAGAAAAATTATCATTAAAAAACATAAAATAATTTGACACATAGTAGTCCTAAGGTCTAGCTGAAATAAAACAATACTAAGCAATCACAAGATAGCAGAAAATATTACTTGACTCATTTGCTGCATTGGACATTAAGCAGAAAACTCATACAAAAAAATTACAATTGTTACAAAGAATCCCTTTTAAATTAATTAACTAGTTCACTTTTACTTAGATTTTTATTGCCCTTGATGTGAAGACGGAGACCGCTGCAGTAGTTCCTGATCCACTGTTCACCAGACGTTCATTCTTCATACTGCAATACTATATTAGGTCTTATACCTCTGTGAATTTTATACTCAATTACCTAAGCCTACCGGAATTTGTGGCAACAGTGTCCAGAATTCCTTAAAGCACTGTTTAACTTTTTTTAGCACAACAAAAGTAAATATTTCACACATTGTACCATTTCCTTAACATTAAGCAAACTTATAACACACAAAAAAACACAAAAAAACATACAAAAAGAAGTTTTTCTAAGACTTAACAATACCCACATGGCAAACAATAGCACTTAAACAAGTGGGCCACACTTAGAGTGCATTTAACTTTTTCTCCACCAGGGTCCAGAAAGCAAAAAAATACCATACAAAAAATGCTTCTTGTTACTTCCACCAGATTTAACACCGACCATACTCAAATTCCTAGACCATTAAAATACTATTGTTCCTTACAGTAAATCCTAACAATGTCACAACTTTTAAAAATTAATAATGTGATTAAAACCTATAACAAATTTGGTTTCAAGCAAGACAGAAATTCCCTGTCCTTGCATGTCGGAAATTCTTCTATAACCACTACAGAAAAAGATTAACTCTTAACTTGCTGTCTACTGTAGGTGTTTGAATACGTCCCCAAAAAACATTTCGCTCCCAGAGTTCATTAGCTTGGAAACAATATAGCACCCAACACACTATTGATATAAGCATCTTCACATCTAGCCATCTTCTATACCTTTCCTCTTCCATGTCCATCAGTTGGAATTAGTTTGTCTTGCTTAGCGGGTGAACACCATTGTACACTCATACCACAAGAAAAATAAATTGCTGTCCATACCAGATGGCAGTCCACACTAATGAAATAACACACTGCTTTCTTTTAACTGGTTGAAACACAGTTCATGGAAGTCTGTTAAGTTATTCACTCATATCTCTTAATAACCCTGGTATCGAAGCTAATTTATTGCCTGAACTCTACCTAGTATTTAATATATTAACATTTTTTTACAACTTAAGACCCACATTCATTATACACTTAACACAATTTATTCCAAAATGAAACATGATAACCTTAGAATAAGCTTATTTAGTTTTTAAATTTGTACCTTACACTTCTTAACATATACCCACAGTAAGCCAACTTAAACTCTCTCCATACAAAGCAACACTGTGGCATAATATCCTCTATAAAGCTCTGGAAACCTTATTTCCAATCGCTCTATTTATTTTTGCACCAGTGAGAAATAAGCATATGGCGTGTCTTTGTAGATGTATTGTAATTTTTCTGGTAGTTATTTGTTTATATTGTCATTGTAATCTGGCAGGACACCCTGTTATAACTTACTGTTATTATGTATTAAAATAATTACCCTTTCATACTCATCAAGTGCCACTGGTTAACTTTACATTCAACACGAGATACAAACAGTACCAATTAAATATCCTACTCCTTATGCACTAATCTGAAGTACATTGGATGCCGCAACACCTATATTCAAGCATGTTGTTTAAAAGGGTCTTAATTTGGGACATTGTCTTTGTGGTTGTCACTGTATTTACTGTCAGTGAAGCATATTTAAATTCTATTTTTCGCCAGCTATGATCTATCCAGTTAACAGTTGTTTATTTACTTGTTCTTGATGGTAAATATTTTGGATTAAAACATATGTCATCTGCTTCCCCTTCTGTGCCTTAGTCAAGGATTTTTTCTTTTGGAATGTCATTTCTCCCACTCTCATTCAGTTTTAAAATATTACCTAAGACTTTTTATGCAATTCGGCATGCGAAAAAAGATGCAGCGCGAACTGCTATGTGATAATAACTTGTGTGCTTCATGGTACAATAACCTAGTGCACATTCTTTAAGCTGGTACTGATACAATCACACACAGAATTGCCATCTTCTGACATATGGCAGTACAAGGATGCAGCATAATGTAAAAACTTCAAAGTAAGGTAACCAAGTGGCCAAACCCTGTATGGTGGTAAGAAGCAATAGAAATCATATAAATGTGACCCCGAGGCTAACTCAGGCTTGATCCAGCAGATAATTTTCAATTGCCCAAGTTATACTCCGGCTTGGTACTCAGTGTTAAAAGAAACTTATTTCAAGTTTTATCAATTGCCGACCATGGCGTCGTGAGTAGCAGCTATAAGCCATCTAGCAAATAAGTAAATAATTACACTGTTAAAAACAGTGCTTGTTATCTTGCAGACGAAGTATCCACTACTGGTTGAACTACCATACAACCAAGTAGCCACTGCTGGAATGAAACCTTTTACACTACACTGTATAATTGAAATAAATGGTTATTATTTTCATGGTTTTCTAGAAATTTAAAGAATTTCACTAATAATATGGCAGTGATTTAGATTTGAGTATTAACTTTTTTATAAAAATTTTCCCCAAAAATTCAGGCGTGGCTTAAGATTCGAGTAAACACTGTTTTCTAAGAACTTGAGACTTAATCTGCGACTTCGTAACTGTGTTTCTCTAGTAGAATGGTAATGCCCTCAACTGCTACATTGTCTCCTTTCCTATTAGTATCCTTGAAATTTAAGTTAAATCTTTTGACATATTTTCAAAACAGTTTTGAAATGTGTTGTCTATTCACAGACCAGTGCACTGTGCATGTGTACAAAAGTTTTGTTAGTTTAAAAGTATATTTGTGAAAAGTAATGTCTCTGTGATAGTGTTTTACTTATTCCTAGTGAGATTAATAATGAGTAGATTATTTGAAATAAGTAGTAAGTAGACAGACATTAAACATTTGTTAATCTGATTTCTTTCACATAACTAACAAATGTTCAATGACTATCTTCTTATTCCTCAACTTTATATTTTAGATTCTACAAAGTCATACAGCATATACAATGTGGTGCCTGCTAGCAGTTTTACTTCCTTGCAGATGTACCAATAACACAGTATTGTAATTTGGCTGTGTTTTAACCACTGGACTTTATAGTATCAATAAAGGGATTGACAGTTACATTGCTATTGGTCAATACTATGGTGATTTGTTTTAAGTGGTAATCTTTGTATATGTGAAATTTCTGGTTTGACTGGTTATTACTGTGTATACTAAACTGTCGTGTAATTGTGAAATATGCAGCAGTGTTTAAATTTGTATGGAAGGTTAATCAAAATTAAATATACTGGTGTGACTTATTGGCAGATCAACCTGGTATTTTATCAAGACGTCAGGTAGAGAAGTTTCAAGAGAAAGCATTTCAAGAACTTCAGTGCTATGTGACTAAAACATTTCCTGAAGATAAGGACAGATTTCCTCGTCTGTTACTTAAGTTACCTCCTTTGCGTGCCCTGCAAGCGAATGTAATGGAAGAACTATTCTTCGCTGGTCTGATTGGTAATGTCCAAATTGACAGTGTAATACCATACATACTACGTATGGAAGAAGGAGAGTATTACAGTCAGTTAAGTAAGTTATTATTTTAATTGTTGCTTTATATTTGGTCATTATTTATATTCATGTTATATGGTCAAATTGGTAGATTTTATGTTACAACTTCTCTGTCACTCCTACCTTTCAATCTCTCATCTGCACTTCCGTTTTGCTGTTGCATGCCTCTATTTTTTCCCACCTTTCTCCTTGATTTTCTGTTTTTTTCTTTCAATGCCATAATTCTCATCAACTTACAAATCATGGTAACAGCTTCAAGTATTTAAGATTCTTACTCTGTACATATGCAAGTTGAAAGACATTGTGAATGTAGAATGCTACAGTGATTGAAAACTACACACCAAAATATTTGTAATTTCTTGGTAACAGTCTATTATGTTATCCAATTTACAGTAGCATAACATTTTTAATCTCAGTGGAAATAAGTAAAATATTATCGCACAGACACTACTTTTCACAAATACATTTTTAAACTCACAGAACTTTGGTACATGTTTCCAGTGCAGTGGTCTGTGAATAGGCAAAAAATTTCATAATAATGTTCATGGGTACTGATTTCCGAGATTTCCCAACATATCTAAAAACTACTTTTTCACACAGTTCTACTTAAAACTCTAGTATTCTAATTTATATGTACTCACCTACAACAAACTTTGCTGACAAAATTGCACTGCCACCACTCAGTTCCTTTGTTTGTGAGTGATGTGAGAAACACTGCATGCCAATTCAGTGTCTTGTGCATAATATCTGTGAGGTACTAAGTGTATGGTTCGTGTTGCCCTTACCACTTCTTTACTTGTGAGTCTGCAGCATGATTTGGATAAATTTTGGAGAATTTATATTAAATCTGCTTCCATTTCTGAGGTAAGGGTAATAATTGCATTGACAATCTTCACACAAGCTCCATGCGCTAAAAGGTAAACTCTTACAGCTCGGTGAACGTCCCCAGAAACAATGATTTAACTGACTTTCCGAAGCATAAAATAAGCTTATGAGATCAGCTTCCTGTCTGTGTGTGACCATGTGTGTGTGCGTTTGTCCCCTCTTAAAAACTTTTGAACCAATGGACCGAATTTCATCAACCTTTATACCCATTTAGTACTTTTTAACCTAACTTTACTTTTGTGTATTTCATTTATGCCCTATTTATACAGTATGTTCCGGGAGTAGACGTCAATAAAGAGACGGGTGATAGAGGGGCTCCAAGACCTGCCAAATAAACCAAACTTGTATAATCGGATTCACAATCATTTTAAAGTTATGAATTTTTTAAGACAATTTGGTTGTACTCTTTCCTGAGATAAGCATTTACTGATGGTGGAAAAAGTAATGGTCAGTGTGGAACAAAATTTGTACACATCGAAGGTGATTAGTGTTGTCACATTTAAAAACATATTTCACATCACTAAGAGCACAGCTTCATGGGGTAAACAAATCATTTTCACAAAAGTTCTGTTTGGTCCTGAAAGATGCCTCCAATTTGTGTATTTCTTTCATCATATGTTAACATTTTCAAAATGATGGCAATTTTTATATTTTTACTATAGTATTATGTTTGTTAGGAAATATTTTTTAGAATTTCATCAGTCGTAGTACACGTGTACTACATACAAAGTTGACTTGACTTTTGTGTATTTTGTTTATCTTATGTTTATATTTTCAAAATTATGGCCTTTTATAATTTTAACTTTTTATTAAATTTCTTAGAAAATTATCTTCAGAATTTCATCAAACTTGGTACATGTGTATTACATACAAAGTTGACTTGATGTTTGTGTATTTTGGTAATTATCTGTTCATATTTTTGAAATAGTGGCCATTTTTATATTTTTAGCATAGTGTTACTTTCATATCTTAGGAAGTATTTTTAAGAATTTCATGAAACTTGGTACACACATACTAACATATAAAGCTGACTTGACTTTTGCGTATTTCGTTGATCCTATGTTCATATTTTTAAAAAGGTGGCAATTTTTATACCTTAAGTACAGTATAATGTATCTTGGAAATATTTTTCAGAATTTTATCAAACTTGGTACGCATAAACTATTTCCAACGTAGACATTACTTTTGTGTATTTTGTTCACCCTATGTTTATATTTTCAAATTGTGGGACATTTTTATATTTTTATCATGGTATTACATATCTTAGGATGTATGTTTCAGAATTTCATGAAATTTTGTACACATATACTACAAAGCCTACAAAGCTGATTTGACTCTTTATATTTTGTTTATTACATGATAATATTTTCATAATGGTGACCATTTAATATTTTTTGCATATTTTTACATATTTGGGAATATATTTTTCTGAAGTTCATTAATTTCTGTATGCATATTTTAGTTGGTTAGTTGACTGGACTGTTGTGTATTTCAGTCACTCTTTGGTAATATTTTGATCTGCTAGCATTTTATATCTCAGTGATGTAAAGACATCTCAGAAAATTTTTTCCTCATTTTAATCAAACTGGCTACGGGTATTATACTTAGTAAGCTGACATCTCTTTTGCATATATCTCATTCATCATATGTCTTAATTAATATCATTATTGAATATTTGTAGATGTATGTAAAAAATTTTAATCATTAGGGTTTATTTGCACCCACTTTGATTGTGTAGGACCAATGTCCACGTGAAATGCACAGCATTCGAGATATTTAGAGAAAAATGTCTGCCTTTTTACAGAGTTTTTATTTTGGAAAAAAAAAAAAAACATGTTTTCCAGAAAATGATTTTCTGTTGCAAACCACAAACTTTTGTTCAGCGACCTGAAAAACATGTGATACCAAATATCAAAGCTCCACCCCATTTTTATTTTTAGATGCCTGGACTAATGTCTTATTAACGCAATAAATAAGCTGCTGCGATAGTTTTTCCTTCAAATTTCTATGCGGGAAAAGCCGCGGCAGATAATGAAATGTAATGTTGTACAACTTTTTTTGTACACTGGATTGATTTTTTTTTTCAGCTGAACTCTTTATGCACAGTGATTTGGAATACTGGTATATTACATGACAAATTTTTGATTGATATTCTTTATATAAAGAATTGTGGCAGAGGACTGCAATGAAATAATATACACAGATGTAGAGGCAGTGGCGGACGAAGTTGCGTTGGGAGAATGCGATGAAATAAATTTGCAGATATTACAGGCACGTTGCCAACTGTTCGTTTTTTTATATGAGGTTTACAGTAATTTTGAGTTGTCAAGTAGATAAGTTTGGATACATCTTAACAGCTAAGGTTGAAAAGCTCGCTTTACAAAGCTCACTCAGCAAAAATGTTCACACATACAAACACACAGAGCAACATTGTTGCACCTCCTCTGCAAAGAGTACAGTACAGACAAAAACTGTTTTAAAGTGAAACTGTATTGTGGTGTTGTGCCATAGCCGTCGTAAGTCATTGCAGTCTGAGCATGCCAATAATCTCGGTGTTCGGCACAGTAGTGCAGTAGTCGCTATGCAGCAGTTCTGGCGACACCTACATTTAAGTTTTAAAACCACTGAGAAAGTATAAGACTGCCTGTAGATAATCTGTCTTACTAGTGGATATGGGTGTGTGGTTCCGTACAGGATAAATTCCAAAATATTACTCTTATTCTCCACCTTACTCAGCCTATTGGCTATCAGCTAAGTTCAGCAGTACCAGAACAATTTAACACATAATTTAATAGTTCTAAAACCGTGAACTTTAATTTAATGAAGATCTTGCTCAGAAAAATAAAAGAACACTCACTAATTACGGTGAAACCACAGATTTAATATATTTATCATTTTGGACTGTGAAGTCCTTTACACAATTAGCATGTAGTGTATAGCTCTGTTTTAACAATAAACAATTACGTTTCATCTTAACCATTAATTTAATTCTGATGAAAAATGTAAATTTCCAGAGCTGCAGATAAATTTCACACAGCTACTAATTACTGAGAAACAAAGTTTTGCAACTTGGACTTCCTCATAAACCAGCTCACAAACACGGTAAAAAAAATTCTCCCAGATTAATCAACATAAAAGACTTATAAGCTGTTTATTAAAGCTGCTTTCTGGCCATCCAAATCAATTAAAAGTTATTGTTTGTTTATTTAACACACAATCTCCAAATATGCACGCGTCCTATTCCTATATGTAACAATGGCCGTTGCAAACCAGTACCTTCCTTTTATTTGTCTCATACATAGAGAATCATGAGGGTCTCAAAAACGTCACATATTTTCAGCATGTACATCTTAAAGAATTAATGCAGTTTTAACTATACAAAATTCACTTACTTTTTAATTCTTAAAATGAAAATCAGCACTAGCCTATCTCTACAATGTGTATTGCTCAAAGGTGTTTAGCGGAAAAAAGTGAGATGTTGGTTACAGGCCTCGGTGCTTGGTCCACCTGGCAGTCAAAACTATTGCTCTGCACCAGGACATTGGCAAAAGGACCCAGTATTAAGAACAGTCTAAGGATGGCATAGGTAGGTATGTAACAGTGTATGTAATTAAAAGGGGTGGGGGTGTAACATGAGACCTCCGAGAAAGCTTGTCGAGCTGCAACATCGTCCAAGCACAGCAATTCCTGCATTAAAAAATTTGGTTTACCTTGTCGAGAAACTAACCAAAATTATAGTAATGTTCTTAAATTTTGAAATAATAGTAGACATACGGTAGCTGTAATGAAGTACAGGTGTGATTTGCTATGTGAATATTAAGACAGCTGGCAGATTATTTCCTTACCCCGACTGGTGACAGTAAAAATAGGAAGCATGGTAATGTTATAACCAACACGGTAAGTATGAAATATACATTTTGTAGCCATCGCACGTAAATACGAATTTTTTTATTTAGAAATCAGAATAAAACTTATTTAAAATTGGAAATATGGTGTTTTTTTACCATTTTACATCAGCTTTGGATGAGAAAAATAAAAAAAAAAAAAAATAAAGATTTCTAAAGTATATTTGTAGTCATGTGTTTTATTGGTAACACTTAACAACAGTGTTATTAACTGTAAATAGTATAAAATAATAGCTAAAACAGCAATGTATAACAAAAACAGTGATACATACTCAACATGTTTTCAAGAAATAAAACTACACTCTTCCTTTTAAAGCTGCAGGTGATATTTAACACAACCCTTTCTCTATTGGCACAATCTAAAATCACAGACACAGATTCGAGAATAGTTTCAAAATTCTCACATAGGATCAGTGTAAGCTACATAAATCTACACTATTTTTATACTTTGCTTTTCAATACAAAATCTATATTAATTTTTAGGCAAAATTACTTTAGGCAAAACATCTTAAGGCATGTCTTCTGTTGTGTTAACAGAGAGGCTAAAGTGTTAAGTAAACATTTTTAGGCAGAACTATTTTAGGCAAAATTACTAGGCTATGGCTTTGTCCAACTTTTCTGTTTTATTAAGATTTCAGTTTACATAGGCATTAAACATGCTGTTCAAGTCTTTGCACGGTGGATTCAGTTCACAGAATATTATAATTGGAAATGCAGCATGACTATATCAGAAGATTAGACAAGACAAAGTCAGAAAATTTGACATACGGTGAACACACACGCAGCAAAGAAGAATAAGAAGCCATACTGGCTCTCCGCACCTAACGGCTTACATGTACGGATGGAAACAAATTTTGTAGAGTTGAAAAGTGTCCAAAAAAGGTTAAAGAAAGAAAGGCTTCAATGCTGCCCATATGTGTTAAATTTATCACTCTTGAACTTTACTTCCAGTAAAAATTTGGGCCGTAGCCCCGCGCGCGTCCTATCCAGCTCACGTCACGAATTTGATTAACATGGCAGAGGCTAAACTTTCCAGAACGAAGGGTGAAGGAATGTCACATGCCGTGCTCTCATTGGCCGGTTCTTGTTGGCATGACCCTCGTCATTCATTCCACTACCCAGAACCCTCTAAGGCAAAACTAAAAACTATGCAATGACAGCAAACAGTGCTAAAACTCCCACAGAAACAACCAGAACACGAAAAAAAAAAAAAAAAAAAACTGAGATACTGCCTCCCACCAAGGACAAGCATTACACCCTACCTGAAATCTAGAACGTACGGGAATAAAATAACTGCGCCTTTACTCTTACTTTCTGGAACTGAGGCCATTGAAAGAAAATTTAAAATATAAATATTTTATTACAAAATAAAGATTACGTAAAATACTAATTCACCAATAATGAAAAACCCCTTGTGCTGCAATGCTACAAGTCTATCACATTAATTAACCCTTGTCTCAGTCTTCCTGACATATCCGGGACTGCTGCAACATCATACAGCACGGTTTTTGCCTTTTTTACCGTAACCATTTGGGGCTCACATTCTCGCAAGCTAGCTACACATCTGGATTGGTTTTACATTCGATGTTCGTACTGATTACAGAAATTCCTAGCTACAGTTAGGTAGTGGTGTGTTATATCTGAACATAAATAGTATCTAATGTAGTCAAATAGACATACATTAACAATCTCCAATGGTTATTATACAACTGGAATTTTCCAACATGTTTGTAATAAAGTCCAGAGGATTCTGTGATTCTTTCCACTACAATGCAGAGGCCCACGGCCGCACCTACTAGCATCAACGTTCACCTCATCTTGAAACCTACAACACAATTAAAAGAAAGGTTTTAGCCCATAATGGCATGAACATTCATTTTTTTATTTCCCAGTTTTCTTAATGTGCAATTTACATTATCCACTTTAACAACAGCATATGGTTCAATACATTCATTGGACAGTTTTTGAGAATGTCCTCTCCTTACAGTTTCGTCATAGAGTTCCTAAACATTTGCATAAGGGTTTAGGTGCAGCATATGTCATGCCTAGGCCTTATCGGTATTCCTAAATGTTTTTATAAGGTCTTAGGTTCAGGACATTGCTTGTACATGACTAATCTGTCACATTTCCTTGCCCAAATATAATTACACATGCGCAGTATGCTTAGCCCTAAAGGCGGCTACACATGTTACAACATATTTTACCGCTTGCTGGATGAATATAATTTTTAATAATAAAAGAGAAAACAAAAACAGCCAAATTGTACAGAAAATGAAACTTTGTGGCAGCAGGAATACTAAATAATAACCCACTAACATTTTAAAAGCCCGAATAGTCCAAAACCAACAAATTTGTGGTTTTAAAAGCATTACAGTATACATATTTTTTCCGGCTACTCTTATGTAAGTGATTCAGTAGCTCAGATGCTAAGGCGTTGGTCCAGCAAAAATTATTATTTGGGTTTAAAGCCCGTTCAATCCATAATTTTTTTTACTTTTTTATATATTGTGTATGACATTAAGGTAAAAATTAAATTTATGTTTATTTTCATAAATATAATTTCTAAGCATTAAACTAACTCAAAAGTATAGAAATAAGATAAATGTATAATGAACCATTAATGAATATAATTTTTTTCCTCCTGTAAATTGTAGTCAACATGTAGGAATACCACATCTAGCGTATGGAATTGAATGACTTGACTTTTTTTGTTATTAAAATGCTTAAAAATCGAAAGAATAATGGACGTACGATCAATAGGCACCTTTTGTAAACTGGCCTACTTAGAAAATATGCATTTGCAATTTTTTAAGCTGTTATGTACTGTTGATTCTAACACATTTTTATAAGATACGATACGTTTAACTAACATTCAGATGTTTAAACTATGTTTTTATTTACAAACATTCCAATTTTTTTAAAATTAATTTCCAAAATAAAATTTTTACTAATAAAATAAAACAAATCTCGTTTATATTTGTTTTGTAAATAACTCATATTTAATCTGCGTTACGTCATGTTAAATAAAAGTTTCAGAAATAATTAAATGTGTTAACGTGAATCTGAGCTGCGTGGGGGCCAAATGAAGAGAGACTGTGTTCAGGGGAAGGTTAAGACTACCCACAGGCACCAGTTCCGCAGTTTTAGCTCGGCGAAACACGAGCACGAGACGTCTTTCTCAGGTCGTGGCCGACGACCGTGTGGCTGCCCCCAACCAGCGTCGCTGATGTTGGTTATTTTGAGCCTGGCGTGGTATACTTACATACACACACCTAACCCCTGTTTAGGCCAGGGCCACGCCTCTTTAACACTGAAACATACGAAAATTACTGAGTTCAGACGAAGTCATGATAGAGGAATGAAATACGCTATTGATATTATGAATCCAATAGTACAAGAAGTAGTACAGAGTTCTTACAACTATGACCACGGTAAAAACGCCGGTTCGGCCCCTGGACGGAGAACGAATGTTGATATTACGGAAATGTTACACTTAAACCTATGCAAACTCCAGGAGCGGGTTGAGAGCAGCTCTCCCGCACGTGTGCACTGCTCGGGTGTTACACGAACAAGCCCCTGCTTCTGGGAGATGGCGCGCAGAGGGCGCAGCATCTCCCGCCAAAACACAACAAAACTAAATGAGATGAAGTGGTGATGGTGAACAAATGAATACACTTGATGTAATTAACAGTTAAAACATATTACATTATTTAGGGCACTAGTAAATTTAAAACAACTCAATAATAAAACTAAGAAACTTGTCAATGACATAATCTTAAATGAAAAAAAAATATGTTTATGTATTTCTGCCTGTCTGTATCCCACTCGTGCACTTTCACTCAACCTAGCCAATATCTGAGGTGCCTCGGAAGATATACTAATTAGCGGTGCGGCCGATAATTAGCATATTCGCATCTGTGGTACCTGATGCCAGGGTAGTGGGCGAACTGTAGCAGGACAAACGGTCTGAGCAAGATACGCTGACGACTGGTTCACGTCAGTGTTCACAATATATACATCTACGACAAAAAAAATCTGTAACGGAATGTTTCCAAAACAGCTAGCGTGCTATAAATACAGTGTTTAAGCTTTAAAATTTGTAGAAATATCTCCATTCTAATGCCATTGTGATAAAAAATCTTGTTAAGTATATAAAAAAAATACAGATTCGTAAAAGTCTAATTCAAAAAACCGTTTGTACGACAGAAAATCTGCTTGCTGGTTCTGCGACTTCTGCATAGAGACGATAGGACATTTAATAGGTGTCTAAATGCTGCTCTTAACTTTTTTTTTTTCCGGTCTTTTGTATGGAAAGTCTCAAGGTAAGATATCATATTTAAAAATTACAGTTTTGTTTGTAAACTAAACACACCTGCACACTAATCTGCGAATGATATGTGCATATATCGAGTAAGTACAAGCTTAACTAATAAAACTGCTTTCCTTAATTTTGTGCCAATAAACCAAAAAATTTCACATTGATCATGTAGATGTAAACACACGAAAATATTAATTTGTTTCTTCATGTGATTCTATCTTCTATCATAGTGAACCTACAACAATTGGAACTAATTAAACCAAAGTTTGAAAAATCAAGTTTTTAATTTTACATTTTCTTAGAGTCTGCGTAGTTGTTATAGGAGAAAATAAAAAAATGCATGACATGAAATCTTGGAAAATGGAGGACGTTCATTTCTATAAACGTTGAATCCTCAAAATACATTTAATACACAATTCCCTTGTTAGTTATGTGGGATAGTTTCTTTATTGTAATGTGGCGATAGCTTATGAAATATGTATGTCGAAAATATGTCCTCAAATGTTTTGCGAAGTTAATTATAGTGGTAGTAATATTAACCAGAAAATAACTACAAAATGTAATTTCTTAAAATGTAAAGCAAAATAACAAGCGCAAATTCAATTAAAGACCAAATAGTCTATTTTATCAAAAGAAGAAAAATTATGAAGTCAGTTTTAAACTATTACCCATTTCACGTAATCATTGAAATACATTTTCAACTTACTTTAACATAAATTTCTCCACGCAGTACTAATAAAATTTCTTCTGAATCATCCTATGTTAAAAACTGAATATTATATATTAAAAATATGTTAATATCAAACATATCCAGATGCGTAGTTACTGTAGATAACTCATCTGATCAAGAAAACACAGACACTCACATTGCCAGCATTTTGATAGTCTAATATAAACATGTCTCTTCAAAAAATTATTTTTGTTTATCTCATGAAGAAAAAACATTTTAAATGACCGTAATTATGAAAATATGATCTAATTACATAAAAGTCAAATCAACTTAGTCTACTGTACTATATTTTTATCAAGTTTGATTGCATTAGCTCCGTATGTTAAAATTTTTTAATGTGGAGGAGAAATTGAGATACATACAAATGGACTTAAAAGAAAATTAAGATAAGCCCAGGTCCTGCATACGTATGCACGTCGTTTTGGTAGTCGTTTTCCGAGGCCGCCGAGCGGTGTGCCGAGATTCGGCCGTTACCAGATTATTCGAAAACTGCTCAAAGCACATGAGTCATGTCTTCTTAGGATTATTATTCAAAGATTACTATAGATGTGTATACCAATTTCTGGTTCAATAGTTATCATTAAAGCAAATTGTAAAGTGGCCAAGCTGGCAAAAATGGATGCTTTTTGAGCATTGAAATCATGGTACAGAATATTCTATAGTGTACAGATGTGTACAACTCGCCCATATATTCTAAATTATATCTATGTCAGTTACTTTACGTCTAGAGGCTAGATTAATGAGTGATGTGCATGCTTTCTCGAACTTACAGATTTCGCATTTGTAGATCTCGAACGCGCTAAAGACATCAACATGGATAGCAATGTATAAAAAAAATAACTTACTTGTTTTTTACTTTGCACAAGAGATTGTAATTTTTTTTTATACATAATTTTCTAAAGATATATTAGTTAATTTTCAATCTTTCTTGTAGTTTGAAACAATTTAAAATTCAATACATTATGTTTTAAACGTAAAAAATTAACGTAATTTTGTTAAATAGCTGTTGAAAGTCACTGCTACTTGTTCTATAAAAAGCATTACCCAGCTTCGTCTTCATTTATTTATAACCGCACACGGGACGGCAAGTAATCCGTGACATAGCCGATACCATATCAGGACGTTTAGGAATACGGTCACGCGTTAGATCTCGACCCTTGCTTTTTTGGATCCGGAGATGATAGCACATTATTCCTGTCCCAACTGGTGCCCTGTACATTACAGTTTGCCTGCCGAAAATTGTATTTAACAAAACAGAGCTAACAAGCACAAGAAAATTTTATATATAATAAAACTTAACGATGGCGAGAATGTTAAATGACAAGCTACAAACTTTTCAAAATCTTAAAACTATTAATAATCAATGAAATTATGGTTTTATAGACAGTTTGCTATATGCAGGCTTTAATATAAAATTTTTGCACTATAAGAATATCAGTGCAGTTAGCTCAAGTGGCATGGTATGCTGTCAATAAGAAAATTTTCGGGTTCGAATACTGGCGGGTCATTTTTTTATATTTTTTATATTACACAGAATATTATTATTAGTAGTAGTACGGTTACTTTAGTTTAAGGAAATATAGTTTCTACTCATAAAAATAACATGATATTCACCATTTTGATGTTACAATCAACTACTGGTAAAGAGTATAAATTAATTGGTTTTCGCTGTAAATAACATACAATACATTTATTAAAATAATATTTTTAATGGTTTACGTGGTGTGGGAAATTTTTATTTTTTTTTTTGTGCTAACCTTAAAAGAAGAAATATTGTTTCTGGAACAATACAATTTTGTCGGCACTGTAAGATGCATTTTTTTTTTTTTTTTTTTTTTTTTTTTTTTTTTTTTTTTTTTTTTTTTTTTTTTTTTTTTTTTTTTTTTTTTTTTTTTTTTTTTTTTTTTTTTTTTTTTTTTTTTTTTTTTTTTTTTTTTTTTTT
>PNEQ01095786.1:0-50796 GCA_003012365.1 Medauroidea extradentata | reverse complement strand
TCAATTAAAATGTACTAATGCATCTTTGCTTTTCATTATGATGCATGTAAAATAACAATAGTGCAGTGTAAACATTATTAATATAGGCATTCTAATTTGTCCATATTGCCCTGGCCCCTATTCACGAAAAAAAAAATAATTACTAAACATTTGCATCATAAAAAAACATGTTTCTTTAGAAACTACTAAACATTTGCAATATATTTACTATCAACATGTTATAAAATAAAAGCACATTTCTGACGTTGACAGGAACATATTTTTAAACAGCTTGCTCGCTGTATCAGTGTTATTCTGAAGCCTTTGAAAATTGTCAAAAACAGCTTTTTGTTTTATATATTTCAAAAACAAAAGGTAAGGTAAGTGAGCTTTAGATATCGTCAACACCAAGGTTATTAGAGACAGTTTCAAAATGAAATAACTGGATACAAAGTTTTGACTGAAGCATGAATTTCACTTTGCTAGAGAGATATATGCAATGAAATTATAGAGCCATTGCTTGAAGTTTGATCAAGTAGTAGCCTATGACAAAAGAAAAAGACTTGTCGGTTTAGTGCGTTGTGTATAGAGGCGATGAGGAACCTAATTTATGTGCCACTGTTACCATGACAATACCTTAGTTTTTAGTGTTTAGTTGCGGCGTAATAATATATTATATTTTAACAGTTATTGGGAATTATGTTTTGAATGTAATTCCACGTGTCCGAATAATATGCTAATATAACATTTCAGGTCATAATCAGCTGAAAAATATGAATGGAAACACTTGGATCTCGTGGCTACTGTACGTACTGTTTTAAGTTTTAACGAGAAACAGTTGTTGAATATTTTAATTGTGACAGTTATAATCTGTGATTTTTATCTCTTTGTTACTACAATTGTTTTGTAAACAAATTCAAATGCTAAATAATACCTTTTGAAAGTATAAAGTTTAATGTGTTTTTGTTATAGCCATGGTAAAACAGCAGTGCTCATCGTCGCCTTCATTTGTTTCTAGTCTCGTGCTGGCCGGCAAATAATAAGCAGTGACTTATCCGATACCATCTCGGGACACGACGCAAACACGTCTAGGAATACGCTCAGCGAGTTTGGCCTCTGCCGTTGCTTTTCTTGCGCCTCAGATGGCAGTGCTTATGTAGATCCTAACTTATTGTTTAGGAATACCGGTCTTTGTCACCAGCTAGTAATGTATAGTTAGAATTTTTGTAATAGTATTTTTTACTTTTTAATTTGGCATGGATTTATCGTTCCCTGGCTAAAGAATATCCTTGTTCTAATCGAGACTCCTGCTGACTAACATAGTTATCATATTCTTGGAATTCTCGAACTGGAGCCTTTTGTAATGTTCCAGGGAGATTTGGTTTTCTACCATACAGTAGTTCATGCAGAGTGTACCCTATGCTAGTGTGTGGTGTTGTGATTTACACGAAGGTGGCATACGGAATCAAACTATCCCAGTCCATTTGGTCTGCCTGCACATAGTGACGTAAAAAATTAACTAAACTACGAAGGGATTTTTTCTTTTCCATACCTTTTTTATATAATTTCTCTAGATAATGCACTTTGTTGTTGCTCAGTATTCGGTGATGAAAGTGTTGAAGGGTCTCTGGCACTTGAGTTTACTCCTGCCAGAGTTTTGACAAAGCTGAATGTTTTCATGGGAGAAATGCTGATTGGTTATGAAGTATATGAATGGATCTCTATAATATGCTAGTCTACATCATCAATGTTTGTACTAAACCTTGAAAATTAAGTAATATCTGTAACGTGATTTTAAATGAGCATGTTAAAGTACACAAAAACTGTGCACTGAAAGGTCTTTATTTTGATTTAAAAAAAACACAATCCATTTACTGCAAAATAAAACAATGTAACAGGACTTGCCAGCATATTTTAATATGCTGCTGGTCACGCTACACACTCCATTCATGTGACACTAGCAGAACCCAACAGATGTCCTGCCAGTGTATATGTATAAAAATTTATGTTGGTTGAATTGTAGAACTCCATCCCCCAATATGCCACAAGGGGAAGCTAGATGTGTCGAGTTCAACTCTGTATTAACATTAAGTGAGTCTTTATCTCGTGCAATGAGCAAACCGTTTGACAATAAATGGCCCTCAAATTATTACAATTACAATAATATTTGTTATAACTTCAAGACAAACCAGAGACCGTTTCTGCCACGAGGGGAAACACAAAACTTTATCTTTAAAATTAAAAGTATCTCCAGTCTTATCTTCTTCAGCTGGTATTTCAACCTCACCCATCATGACATCTACAATTTGCTTCGCTTATGTTGCGACGAGAATTTGGAATTTCCGAACATTCCAATTGGCTTCTATCTTCAACTTTCGTACATTAACCTCAATTTCACTCACATAACCTCAGTTTTCTTGACAAGTCAAATCGGATATCCTTCAATCACAAGTGACATATTAAATTTTACAAATATTCGCTAAAACATTTCACAAATGCAGACAGGTACCTTTCCGTCAAAACAGACGTGTTCATTTTTACAACCATCCACAAAAATATTTAAGTTCTGCCAAGTGTCTTTCCCTCAAAACCGACGTATTCATTTCGTAAAAGATATACGTAAGAACTTCTCATACCTAGGCCTATAACCTGACTAGTTTAAAATACTGACTGAAGACCTAGGCTGCAAAAACAGCATACAACTGACTTGTCTGAACGTCCTTTACACACTAACACACAAATGTGGATACGTCACGAGTACACAGCAAAGTTAAAAGTCAATGCTGCCAACATACACAAACATAAACTTTTTCATTGCCAACTTTAACAGTATAACGTGTATATTTTGGCATTTAAATAATTGGTAACGAGAATAGGTTGTATTCAATTAAATACGATAATCTGTTGGCTATCAGCAATCAGTTTTTTAATAGTGGTACAGCCTTAATGTGTTTGATGCATAAACATGCATGTGTGAAACATATTTCACATTATAAGCAGTAATGTAGCCCCCCAAAAAATAGATTTACATAATCCACGTAAAGTGCCTAAAAATTATGTTACAAAGAAGAATTTGTTTTGTGTTTTGTAAACATGATAGTTGTAGCTTATATTATCAAAGACATTTAGAAAAATTCAAATCACCTTGCTGTCAAATATAGTCTAAAGAAATATGTTTTTAATTTTTTAAATGTAAATTAATGTTTGAGTTATTAGCTTGATTTGGGTGTAAGTTTTATTTGTAGCTGAATTATGTGAATTGTAAATTTGTGTGTAGAAAATGCATGTTTTCACATTCATTATTAATCTTTGGCGAACAAAACATTTAAATATATTATTTGGATTTCCAAGTTCAGGTCGTCTTCCCAGAGCCAATAATTTGAAGGAATCTTACCTGCCAGTACTGATTTGAGTAATATAATTTTAATTGTGTTTGGAATGAGTAACTAATTTTATTATTCATTGAGAAAACTGATAATTTTGGCTGATGCATTTTATATTAGTATTATTACTGACTGTTAATAGTTCAAAGGAAAAAGTATTTGTGGGAGCAGTACAACCTCTGTCTGTTACAATTGCTGAGTTTATGTTTTGATATTAATGAAGTGTCTTCTGTAATTAATACTATTCATTTAAATGTAATAAGTATATGCTTCATTCCATAAGACCAAAATTACAAATTGCTGTTTAACATTAAAAGTTAACACCTTAATTAATTTTAATACCATAATTTAACACTGCAATTACTCTTAAACCCTAAAATTTCTCACTTTTTTTTAATTTTAGCATTAAAATTATAGACAACTTAATTTTATTTTTTCTTAAGTCTCTCATTTGTGAAGCAAGGGGTTTATCAATGATTCATTAGTGAGACAGTTGGCATTTAGCTGTTGCCCACTTTAAGCATAAGGGGAGGAGGATTGAGAGGGTGGGGCCATTATAAATATAACCAGTTATTGTTGTCAAGGTCCTCAGCGTTCCTCACCTGTCAACTGTAAGGAGCTGCGGATGTCGTACCTGACCCTAGGCTTGCCTGTTATCGGAAATGATAAGGTGACTGCACTGGAGCAGCAGTGGCACATGTCTTTTGTGCCTTTTGCTGAGAGAAGGCTATAACAGATGGCTAGCCAGTGGATTGGTTCTGCAAATTTTCAAAAGTCATTCTCACAAATGTGCTATGTAAGTGCAGTAAGTGCTGACCCAGTTCCATGTGCTGTCAATGGTATAATTCAGTGCATCCAACAGATCTAAGGCATAAAGGAACTTTGTACTATTGACGAAAAATGGGGACACTGCAGTTACAAGAGTCAATAAATTTGGTCTTCCACTTTTCTGACTGTAATATTTTGGCTAGCATACGAATAAGAGTTTCCCTTTACATTGATGCTTGTTCATCAGTTGGAAAGGGCTTGTTTTTACTCGACATATAATTTATATAACCATTACTTTTTCATGTAAGAATATATAAGAACATTACTACTTTACTTGTAATGTAGTAAAATTTTACTAACAGACCTTGCTGTGAACTTGAGGATAAAAGACCTGACTGTTATGGTTCACAATAGAGTTAATTTAATTTTTTCGTATTACACATTAACTTATACATTTTGACAATAGTTGTCAGTAAACTTTAAAGATCATTCATTGTTTTTGTTTTTTTATGTATGGGTATTTAAAAAAAGTACCTTTGAAAATTTTAATGAGGAAAGACTGAATTTGTGGAATAATTTTGTTTTGCTTGCAAATGGCAAGAATATTCCACCGCTCTCTGGGGTTACATTTCAGTGAATACTGTTGAACATTGTAATGGAAAAGTTGCTTAGTGCTGCAGTAAAGGAACTGACCTCTAACAATGTAAAATGAAATGTAAACAAACCCTCAAACATACACTGTTGATGTGCATTGTTGCCATCATCAGTATAACATTTCCTTGTCCAATACTGGTCTGTAATGTAGTTTGTTAAAAATCTAAATACATAATGTTCAGATCTGTATGTGTTGCTGAGCCGTTCTATTGTAACTTATGGTGGGAGTGGAGTCAGACCATTCTGTGAAGAATTAGTCCATATAACAGTAGGAGGGCACTTGCATGCGCAAATATGGACCAGTAGGAGTCCCCGAGCCCATATGCTACCCAATTGTAAAATATATATAAAGCTAAAAACACACAATTCAGAACATAGTTATTCATGAAACAGTTTTAAAAAATTTATTTAATAGTTTTCTTTGGTTTTCATTTTTTAATTATTACATTTAGTTAAATAAAACACAATGACTGTAGAGTGGTTTTGCGACACCACAAAGGTAGCAGTTTACTTAATGACACAAAAGGACTTGCTAAAATTTAATCTCTAAAATTACATTCCATACTTTGTTCACTGACTGTAATTTCTTTTTAAAAGCGAAAACTACATGGTGCACTCTGTAAAAGGTAATATAAATGACCACTTGTTATAATTGACTGTGGCCTTAGCCATATGGTTCAGGTATTCCTGCTACTGTCAACACTTGTATTTAACCATCCTTGTCTACATCTTACTTGTCCTGAAAATGTACTAAGTGGCATGTGAGTCCAAATGGAGCTGATGAACAAAACAGTTTTATAGTCTTGAAAGAAGTAAGATGACACAACAGAGTAGTTTATTTTTGTCAAGAAGTTACTTATTTAATTATTTTAGGTTATTAGTAACCCATTCCTTTTTTGTGGTAGAATCAAGTGTATGTTTCTCATTAAGGCCATAGATATTTATTAATGCTGTTTTTCTAATATTATTTTCTAAATCTTAAAAAGATCATATGTCATAATATCATCTCAGATGTGTCAAAAATTGTTTTTACTATGTAGTCTAATCTTTTCAAAGCCGAAAATTATATAATTTTGGCTAGTTATTAATTTTACGTAAATTTCTTGCAGGTGATAACTAACCAAAATTACATAAAGGTATACTTTGAAAAAACTAGGTTACTTAGTGAAAACAAATTTCAACACATCTGTGTGATGGTTTTACTATGTTTGCTCCATTTCAGGAATTAAACAATAATTTTTGAAAGAGCAGCATAAATAGTAATTCATAGCCTTAAAACCATTTCAATAGCTTTTTCTCCAACTACAATTTTTTGATATGTGCTGGATGAATGTTATGCTGTAATTACTATTGCTATGGATTAACATAAACTCTCTTCATGTTAAAAATAGTGAATAAGGACTTAGTGGTCAGTTTGTGTTCTATGCATTTTATGTAGTTTTAATTTATCAAATTCATCTGCATTTTAAATTATAAGTACCTGTTCCGAATGTAGGCTAGTATTTTTTATGGAGTGTTATGTTATAGTTGTAATTTTATCAAAATCACCTTTTTATTTGGTTAATGACAATAATAATGAATTTTTTTGTTCCAGGTGTGGAAAATAATATTGATGGATTTCATTCATTCTTCAGACTAGAAGACAGTGAAGAAGAAACATGCTAGTGAAGTTGGGAGGTTTGGTCCTCCAAATGTGTAGTTCCTTGTGTTATATAACTGTTATGTACAGATAAACTGAAAAATGTGCCCTGTCTTAAGTCAAAAACCTTTCTATGATAAGTTTGCTATGTAGTAGACTATTTAGTTTATATTCGTCTAATTTAGATTAACTGCTGTCCTATTTATTTTAAGATTGGTAAGAGAGAAAGAGAATAGCTGTGCAATAAGTTAAAGTACAAAGAAAATTGTCAACAGTACCTTTGAGTCATGTGTAATTTACATAGTTGTGTGCTTTTTAGAATGTTTTTAGACCTATTAAGTGTGTTTTTGTTAATGTTATTGTATTTATTGTTTTGTTTACACTCAAATGACTAAAAAGTATGTTTAAAGATGTAAACAGAAAGTGAATTCGAATAGATGTGTGAAATTAAATTATGTCAAATGTAATTTAAACTTGTAGCATAGTGCCTGTAAGGCTGTTGTTGTGGTGGGTTGCAAACGGTTTTCATGAGAATTAAATTAGAGGCATGCAATGTAGGTGTTTATCATAACAGTTAATTTTGAGGTTATTCATCTGGAAAATTGATGTAATGATTTGAGGATGTTATGTTACTTAAGTCATAATGCAAATGAAAGAAAATGTGTAATTTTCTGCTCAGTCAGTTAAAAACTTTTCATACGTATAGTGTAGTACCGTAATACCAAATATGCAAAAAAGTAAATATGGACATGTAAATTGCATGTTTGGAAACTCTCCCTTAATAATTCAGTAGGTGAATCCTTGTGGAAAATTGTGACAATTGTGTTTTGTAACTTTTAGCCAGCTCAACTCATAAGGAAGATATCTGCCCTTGAAATTTGTATTTTTGAAAAATATTGGAAACAACATTGAATAAAGCCACAATGTATGAACACTGTATTGTCTTACCTAAATCTATAAGGAAGATATCCACCCTTGAAATTTGTATTTTTGAAAAATATTGGAAACAACATTGAATAAAGCCACAATGTATGAACACTGTATTGTCTTACCTAAATCAAAACCATACCAAAAAACTCTTAACCAGCTTCAAATTATGTACAACTTTTTTTGCTGTAATGCAACATTGCCATTTAATGCCATCTTTTACAGTACTTTATTTTATACTAATGAAATTGTGCACACCCTATCATTTCCTTCTAAAATGCACAAAATATTAGCAACATGCAGAAACACAAATATCAAAAGCAAATGGCTGCCTTAAAGTTCAGTTAGGCACATAGTCAGAATTTTCCACTAGTATTCATTTCCCAAAATATTTTGAGTGACTTTCCGAGCAGCCTGTATTATCAGGAGAAGTTCAAATTTTCAACACACAGAGTCAAAATAGCTTGATTCATTCATTAAAACAAAATTATTTTGAACTTTCACAAATAATATCTATATTGTTATCTTTTTTTCATAATACTGGCTCTTAAACAATAACTGAAATTAATAAATGTTGTTGACAGACAAATACAGCACCAATTGTTCTGTAGAAGGTTTGTCTAACTGGGTAACTAATTTTTCCAAGTTTTTATATCAATAAGTTTTTGTATTTTTCCACATTGTTTAGTTCTTCGTACTTAAAATTAGCTTTAATTATCTCAGGTTAAGAAGTGGTTTTGTTGCAAGAACAAGTATTGCATGCCCCTAACTTAAATCAGTCTGAGATGCCTCTAATCAAATATCTCTTTACAGGTAATAAAATGCCCTACTATTTGCTACATTACATGTTGAATCCCTGGGGTACATAAAATCCTCAAAAGGAAATAAAGCCTAAGTAAATGTGCTTGTTACATGTTTTAGCATTCTCAAAAATGTTGTCCTAAAATATTATGTTTTCTTATCAGAAAATACAGGATGCTGTGAAATTCCATGTCAGTATTCAGGGGAAATAATCCTCGCTTTTAGAGGAACAAAAAATGTGTGGACATATGTTTGAAAATGCACAGTTTTTGCGCTACAGTTTGTAATACATGACATATGGTTGATAACACATGGATAGGATTATGTTGCTGTGGGGCATCATTACAGCTGTCCGTAACATATACTGTGCCACACACTGTGTCACTAACACACAGACAGAAGGAACAACTGTGATAATTGCTAGGATCTTGTGAAACAATGTCATTGCTACTTAGGGTTTACAGAAAATCTTCAAAATGCCCTTCATCAGCACAAACACATGACTCAACCTGCCATAGCATCGACTGCCAGATACTTTGATAAATCACGGGGGAATTTCTGATTACGTCACTTGCTCGCACCCTGCCACAATATGATTAGGAAGAATTTCCTCGCCATCTACTGGGGTTGCATACACAAGTGCCTTTAAATGCCCCCACAAATAAAAGTCTAGTGGATTCAAATCAGGTCTCCTGGGTAGCCACAGAATAGGGCAACATCTACCTATCCAACATTCACTAAACATTGCATCTAGGCATCGCTGTGCATGGACAGAGAAATGCGCAGGAGCTCCATCATGCATGAAGTACGTGTTTAGTCCTATGTGTAATGGGACATATGCCAATAAAACAGGCATATCACTCATTAAGATTGCT
This sequence comes from Medauroidea extradentata, assembly GCA_003012365.1. NCBI lineage: Eukaryota > Metazoa > Arthropoda > Insecta > Phasmatodea > Phasmatidae > Medauroidea > Medauroidea extradentata. The sequence goes on along the minus strand of PNEQ01095786.1, from coordinate 41,770 downwards.
TCATATGTCTCTCACCATTGATGCCTCATGGCAGAAAATAATGTCCTATTAAACAGTCACCTACGTTGCCAGCCCAAATATTGACAGAGAATTGTTGTTGGTGGTGTGTTTACACCATATTATGAGGATTTTCCTGGGTCTGGATGTGTTCATTATGATAATTAATTATCTGTTCCTGTTTAAATGTTGCTTCGTCAGTAAACAAGTCCGTTTCACAGAAGGCAGGATTCAAGCATTGTCCATCAAACCAAAGGCAAAACATGCTACAAACAGGAAAATCCACAGTTGTCAGGGCCTGAACACGCTGTACATGGTATGGAATCTACATGTTTTCATGAATAAGGTTGCTACAGGTCTGGAAAACAAGGGAAATCTGGAAAAGTCAGCGAAATTGCTTCTGGTGAGTGGAAATTCAAAATTGTAGAACAAACTTTAAGCTTAGCAATAGGAGTTTGCAGGCTTTTGCAGTCATTGTCTATTTGACTAGCTTGACTTCTGGATTGGAGTCTATTATTTATAACTGCAGGATTAGCGATTGACTTTTGGACAGTTGCACAACCATTCACTTTATGAAATAGTTATCTTAGCAATTAATTTTAAAAATAGTTCCAGTTATTTATAACTTACTACAGTTCTCTGGATTATGGTAACTGAGTGTGTCAAACACAAGTAACTATCTGTAGTACATTTATAAAAGTTTTTTTTTTTAAACAGTCATGCAAATTTAATTTATTTGAACATTTTATGTTACATTATTGTGATATTTAATTCCACAAGAAAAACTGGAAATTCATAATTTTTGACTGGAAAACTTGGAAAAGTCAAGGAAATTTGATCTACCAATTCTGTAGAAACCCTGGAAAGCACTCCCAATGCAAGCATATGGTCCACATTAAATGTAATAGCTACTCTCCTTGTACTGACTTAAGGGTTCTCATCCGCTTCATACAGGAGTGCCTCTTCCAACGCCGGCATCCTTATATGTTTCGTCCGTCCTTTGTCACGATTGGTTTGAAGGTTTCGTGTTCTTTAAGATAGCAATGGATTGCTTCTAGTGTAAGTCTATCTAGATACCATCGTTGTGGAAAGTGTGCATGATACAAACTCTGTGCGCGCTGTCGTAATCATTTGCCAAACCATACACGAAATGTGCGTGAGCTAACTCAGCATTGGAATAATCCATTTTGAACCTCTTTCTGCAGTGATGCACACATGATGCTTCATCCACCTCGATGCTAGAGTGGGAAATGTGTGCGTCTAATTCAATGGTTCGTACGACTCATCTGGTATGGGCCTGCCTACAGCTGCAATGTGATCTTTGAAAGAACTGTGCAATGGGAGTGCATGACTGGATTTATTTACTTGGACATACTCCATTGCGAAATAAATTACTGTTAAAAGAAAACTAAAAATAATACAAGAAAACATAAATAAGCAGAGTATGCTTTAGTCATCAGGATACATACACAACATGAAATTCCAAAACTGGAATCTGGTCAGATAAAAACAATGAACAAACAGAAAAAATAAAAGAAATAACAAGAATATAAAAATAGCTAAGTTGACATGCGACACAACGATGAGACGAGACAAAAACACAAACAGAAATACAACAAAACAACGATGAGACTAAACAAAACACAAATATGTCGGACACAAACAGAAAAAACAACAAACGACACAAATGATGAGACAAAACAAAACACAGTAGTTTTGCAAACAGTCAGTATAAACGACGTTTCGGGAACTGGAATCTGTTCCCGTCGTCAGGTAGACACACAGGGTTCAGGAACACGAGTGTGACTGATGAGGAGACTGGAAAAACCATGGGTTTATATAGGGTAAGCCCACTTATCCTGCTCAGCCAATGGGAGACGAGCTGTCTCCTGATTGGTCGCGCAGCATAGATTTACTCTGATTGGTTGTGATGGGTTGAGTGTGTGTTTTTGTTTTGTGCTGTAAAGTTGTTTCTTTCTTAATCAATGGGATCCACATTTTTTTTTAAATTCAATCCTCTGTTGACTGAAAATATTGAAAATACAGCTGCAATGTTGTTCCACAACAACATGATCCTACCTGTGTGCTATCAACCATACATCTAGTATTGTGAACTGTAGCGCAGAAACTGTGCGTTTTTGAACCTATGTCCAAAAAACATTTTTTGTTCCTCTACACATGAGGATTGTTTCCCCAGAATATTGACATGAAATTTTGTAACTTCTTGTAAATACAGATCTAGTTCTGTACTGCAGCAAAACATGATTACATTATTGTGAGTTTATGTGAAAAAAAAACATCAATAACAGTAGTTTTGTTTATAATCTTGTGCTATTATTTTTTTTAAATAATTTAACCAACTATGTTTTTACTTAAAAAACTTGGCTTCATTACTACTTGTAGGTAGGTATCTTGAAGACTATTTGGAAAGGTACAGTAATATTTCCATTACTTCAATAATACATTTTGAGAACTTGCAAGTATGGTATATATAGAGCATTCATTAACTATAATTGTTAATAGTTGTGCATATGAACTTACTTGTGGGTTTTTTGATTCATACATATCATGTGAATTCATGTACATGGAGGAAAAAAGTGTTCATTGTGATGCAGCAAAAAAGTTGGTAAAGTAGGTCCGTCCCAATCATTCATGATTGAACAATAATTGAACAGCATTTATTATACTGTATAAAGACAGAGCAGTCTAATACATTTATTACGATGACAGAATTTTGCAATGGAACTTACTGCAGATTTTCATTAAAATTTTTTGCGTTTACAGTCAATAAATTTTTTATTGTAATTAATTGTTTTTTATTTGATTTGATTTTATTCTACCCAACATTGTATTTAATGCATTTACTTATCTCTGCTTAAGGTTATAAAAGTTTCGCTTATCTAGTTTTATGTACTACACCTCTTATTCCTTTTTAAGATTTTTTAAATTCCCTCTTGCACATTTTAATACAGTTTGAACATGGGTTTGTTAATTAACATCACACATCATACCAAGTATAACTAAAGTTATAAAAATTTAATCACAATACATGTTTATATTAAGTTATATGAATATGAAGTATAAAATAACTGGAACTATTATTTAATATTCAGGTATATATAGTTAAAATGCAAAATTAACTTTTGAGATTATAGCAAGATATTCAAATACAGTTATAAAAATAAATATATATAAAGGTATAAATGAATTAGTATATGTTTTCTGAAATTCTAAGTCAGTTACTTAATGTTGAAATTTCGTAAATTTTGAATAAAATTTAAATGTTTTTCGTGTAATTTGCCTTTGTTAAACTTGTAATTATGAATATATCATAGTAATCATAATAACAGAAGAGACCTGAATTTTTCGTGACCATGAATTTCGTGCACCGAAACATAATTTACCCGGGTGTCCAGCGACCAGGAATAGAGGTAAATGTATGAGATTTTCCTTATGGCGGAAAATTTGTAAGAGGAGTTGTACAAAATTCATCAAAATTCTGAGAGTTATCTGCCGAGGTTTTATCCACTGTAAGCATAGTGCTTTTTCACTTTTCTCAAGGTTAAAGCCTACCCGAGGTGGCTACTTTCGCCTTTTTAACTAGCTACGTCCAGACTGAATGACAGTTTGTGCAAGGGCCGACACTTTTCTGCTCCAGACACATGGAGTTGCAGCGCCACTTATTCAACTCTTTCGAAAGTTTATGAGAGTACGGTAGTTCAGCCAAAATCCAGTTTAAGTTCTTGAAATGTAACCAGAATGAAATTTACTCATTTTGAATGTACACCTGACGGACAGCCTCTCGAGTAGGGTAAGCAGCAGTTATCAGACGAATGTCTTTATTTGGTTGTAATAAAAATTTTAACACTATACAGACATGCCAACTTTTACGATTTATCGTTAAAATGTACAGAAATGGTAGGACTTTCATTATTTTACGGGAACTTCTAAAATTTTATGGGTTTTTAGATATTCCACGCTTAAATGCACATTTTTTTTTTAGTCAGAATTAACGAAAAACTGTCTGGCTCAGTTCAACCAACATAAACTGCATTTGTAATCTTGTTTCATTTGAATAACATGTAGTACTGTCTGTAAAATAAGTTTTTAGTTGGAATTCAACAGTTGGCCACAATGAGTAAGTCTTATGAACAAATAAGAAAATTACAGTTAAAAATCCAATTGGCTTTCTTCAGTAGGCTCTTTCAAAATGGCTGAGTGCACGTGGGATTTGTTTTTGTTTGGAATTCTGCAGACTGAGTCAATAGATTCTTCATGCATGGAAGCTTTTGATTTTGATGATGAAACACTATTCTGTAGCTCCTTTATTATGAATCACACATATGAATACTGTCATCATGTGTCAAAGTCTGAAGTTAGAAACATGTAGCGTGATTTTGAAAGGTCGTCTAACCTATTCATACTATCAACATAATACATATTTGGAGCAAAATACGCTTGTGAAGCATACAAAAATAATATTGCTTTGAATGAATTAGATGTTTATTGTTATGTGTGAAGTTATTTTCCTTTAGCGTCATTACCAGTGCAAAATATTTGTTTAGGTTTTTTTAGGTCTGGCTTATTTCATAACATAGTTGCAGGTTGTGTTGTCAATTAAGGTAGTAGGATTTTTGAGCTAGGAACAAAAAAGTATGGCTAGTATTATGTTATACACATAACAGAAACACCTACGATACTAATTTAAGTAAAAAAATGCAGTAAAAATATTAACTGCGTGTAGTCACATTTTTAATGGCAGTGTTAACACTATAACTGTAACATTATAAAAACCACTGTAACTGTTCAGACGATTTGTCTAACATAGTCTGCTAGTTTTCTTTGTAGTAAGTGCAATAATGGTTTTTTCTGTTCAAATGACAGTATAGGAATTAAACACAATATAAGGTGTACATGTTTTAAATAATGTGAGAAAAATTTGAGTACAATGTGGTTTAGTAAAATGTTTTCAAATGGGTCTATTTGTGTGTATGCTTATTTAAAAAGACTTCAATAACTTCCTGGAACTGTAAACCTGTTAACTTCATGTCACGTTACCAGCTTTTGTCAGTCACTTTAAGTACTTTCAGAACGCCTATAATGTTTTCCAAGGTAAGTTGGAAGTTGATAGAGATGACGTCAGTTTGAAATTCGAACACAGGTTAATGTCATCCAGATTAAATTCCGAACTCCTTGAACTTGAAGAAATTTTGGCTGTTGTTCCCTACCCTCGTGATTTTCCATAAGCACTTCTAGATAAGATGACACATTCCATGCCCTACCTTGTATTAGCAGTAACCAATTGGCGAGGCTTGACTGGTTCAGTGTGCCCATGATTGGCCAATAATTAACGTATGGGTAGGGTCCTGCAAAAGTTCCCAAGAGATGGCAGTACCGTTGCACTCTAGGGCACTTCGTTAAATCTGAAAAGCAATTAGGAGAAAGACTGATTTTTTGTCTTTGCTATGTAACACTCTTTCACCAAATGATAGCTACATTTGATCAAATTAATCCTTTGTATGCATCCATGCAATTTGCTCCATTGATTCATGTCTTGGATGCAATAAAGTTTCATTGGTTTTAACTTATGTTGTGTTGTCTGTTGCCTTTTGTTTGTTGTCCACAGTTCACTGTTTTTTGTCTATTTCCATCTTTTTTCATGTCGGGAATCTGGTTCTATATTTGTGTCTGTATTTTATGTCTGGGTGTTGTGTTGATATTAAACTGAATTCTGTCTCTAGAATTCTTTGTTGTCCAATAAAATAATTATTTCAAGAAAAACTGACAGAATTCCTCTGGGTTTTTTTTCTTCTATTTTTGTGTGTGTTTTTATATTTGTTTTTTCTTGTTATTTATTGTACTTTGTCGTTCAAAACAGGTTTAATCAGCAAAACTTGAGCAATAGCATATATCCACAAAACAATAAATTCTAATATTAAAGCTTCTGTCGCAACAAGAATCAAGTAACTACCAGGTACTGGAACTCTTCATTTTTAGGAAACTCTACAGATGATGATCTCTTAAAAGGTTTCAAACAGGGACTAAAGAATGTTGAACTATCCAAAATTGTGCAAGTATCCATGGATGAGCTAAGTGTCGATTAGTTGTTCATGAAAAAATGGACTGCAAAAACTAAGTGTACTGTGACAGGTCACATTTTGGGCAGACAAAAATGTAGCGAGTCGCACTGCAGCACGTCCACGACTAGCTCAGCGACATTAACACAATGGGCGTGAGTTCTCCCAACGTAGCACGAGACAAAGAATAAATCGGCAGAACTTTCACAAATTTTTGGGGTTTATTACATGAAATTACATTCCAAATTTATACATTGCTTACTTCGACTGCAGAGAGGCACTCTTTTGAGCGAACAAAAGAAAAAAATTAAATTTTACAAACTATATACCGGTGATCACAGAATCTATTAGTTTCTCTTAAACAGAAACAAAAAACCCCAACTTCACAAATCACTTAAACAACAAAAATAAAATATGAAAGTCAATACTAAAGTCGCAGAACCACCCGCTCACTGCATTCCCGCGCGACCGTCTCTGCTGCCATCTTGAACAAGACCTCAGCAGCCAACTACACACAACCGTCTCGGGCTACAACTCGCCAACACTGTCCTGCCTTAGCACGCAAACTACCTACGTTGCTCGTCAGTGGTGCCGCCCCACAGCCATTACAGAAAACAATTTAAAATATTACGTTTTTACATAACTAAAAGAACATTTTTAATTTGTGATATCTCCACATAATTACAAACATGAACATTTTAGTTTCCAAATCAATTATATACAAATTTATTTAGTATTAATCCTGTTGCTAGGTGAAAGAAACGTTAAATTTAAATTTTATGCGGCCAATCAGCAACAGTCTGTGATCTTATTGGTTGTAACCAAATATGGCGGTAAATTCTTAACGTTGATGTTTATAGACTGGTTTTGCACTGAAATATAATTTTTCTTGGACACACTAAATTTAGATTGATATCTCTGTCCTTTTCACACTCCAAGCTTTAACAATGAACACACATAATTTCATTAAATTCAAATGCAAACAATTTAAGCAAAAGTACATATTGAAATTTACTAGATATAAACAGAATCGTTTAAATTTTAAATAAATATGAACATAATTAAGCAAACTGTTATTATTACTGTTAAATGAGTAATTTCAAATTACCAAATTAAATGTCACTTATTTTAAGAAGAATTAGTTCACAGTTACTCAAATTAATTATGTTACACAAATACAAATTAATTTCCACTGATGTGCTGGCATTTAACAAATAATGTTTTGATAAACTGTTCTTAACAAAACTCTCACTCAGACACCACTGTTAGAATTACCATGAGGCCTACATTATAAATGACAAATAAAATTTAAACTTGCATATTGTAAAATAAACGTGTAAAAATTAATCTGGGGTCAGGGCCCAGGCCATGCTACAATCCCCCCCAAGTTAAATTTGTTTAGCAAACTAAAAAATTTAATTTTCAACTGGTTCGGCAGCAAAATTGAGGCTTGTCAACACATGATTACTAGAAATATACACAAATTACATACAATCGTTTGAACAAAATTACCCAACCCAAAGTAAGTTAAATTACATTATATGACTTTAACTTTGTAAGCACTATGAAACAAATTTTAACTGTCGACACTCTTAGTTAATCAACGCTTTCTTCACATACATTGACAGTCTAGTGTGCAATTATTAAACAGTCCACCTTGTGTAATGTTCAAATCAATCTCCAAAGTTATCAACAATAATCGTTTAAAATTATTGCCCAGGGTGACAAGATTATCTCTTGTATTTCAAGATCAACATTTCTGAACATTAAAACAGACACTACCAATAACATCCAACATTTACAAAGCAAACACTAAAACATTACAACAATTATATAATTACTTCCCAAATACACATAAATCATGGACGGTAGACTTCTCCCATTTACAATTTGTGACAAGAAACAAACATTGTATTACACAATATCTACAACTATTTTATAAACACAAACATTTCGAAATTACAAACATCAACACAATAAATAATGAGACTTGAATAAACAGCAAAATACACTTTCAAATATCTGAACTTTTAAATGATTTTATAAGATACTGGTTTTTAATTTCTAAAATTTAAAATAGTAAAACCTGTGCCATTTATCATATTTTTGTATAGGCCTATCCCATTAAAAATACGTTTAAGTTACTCAAACATGAAACAGCAATTGCGCCAAAACCTACATATTCCATTCTTGTACAGACCATTAAACACATAAAATGAAATTGTTAATATTTAAATTAATATTTCCAAATAGTGTTTATGTAAAGAAAAAAATGTATTTAATAATTTTTACAGTAGTCCTACCTGTTAATTACAAGTTGCAAATTATTTTTAATTTTGAATTTTACTTTCATGCAGACTGTGTTACCATTCAAATTTTATTACATAGGCCTAAATTGTGTATGATAATTATTTGCTGCACAACTTAATGCATTACTTAATAAATCACATTTTAAACTTTTTGCATTGTGTAGTGACAAATAACACAAATTAAATTAAGATCACTGATACATAAACTACATATTTTACATTACAAATTCACCAAATAAATGCTGTAATTTCCTTGCCAAATTGTGAGGGCTCAAACAAACAGGAAATTAATCAGACATGGCCCTGTGTGGTGATTTTCCTGGACCAGTACATGACTGATGTGGAAACTCAGCTCTTTTAGGCCTACAGACATTACACAACACAACTATACTAGTTTTCATGTTCAACCGGTCATATTCTTTTTGGAATCAACAAACACCTCTCTGCAAGAATATCTCTTGACTCACGAATACTTGAAAAAGTCATTTTACTTAGGCAAACTTGCCACCCCCCCCACAACAACACTCTCTCGCCTACATGTCATCTTTTCACGTAAACAAAACAATCGGCAAAAACTAAGTGTACGAAGAAGATCCAGATATATTAGAACTGGGATCTTGTGGTCTCCATGTTGTTCGTTGTGCCTTTCAGATGGGTGATAGAAGGACAGGGTGGGATGTGGGTCAGTTTTAAAAGCTATATATTCTGTATTCAAAGACTCACCTGCTCGATGATCAGACTTCAGACAAGTTACAAGTTGCAGTGTTATTCAATCAAATTTAGTGATTGTCAGAAATGTGCCAGTTTGTAAGGGAGCAATACAAATTTTTTCTCACATAAATTAATTTTTTAACATTAGTAAATTGCCTGATACATATTCTGTTGAGAAAATAAAGAATTTTTTGAGGGTTACTGTGTTACTAGCTAAGCTGAATTTTTTACTGACAATGGCTTCTTCACTAGAACCATTTTTAAGGAAGTTTCAAACATCAAAATCAACTGTACCATTTCTGCAAAAGGAATTGGAGGACTTGCTAAGAGATTTGCTGGGACATTTCATTAAAATGGAAATTTTGAAAGCCAAGACAGCTGCATATCAGCTAATCAGTATTTATACGGATGATGTAAGTCAGGGACTTCTACTCTCAAAGTTGAAAATTGTATTTGCTGCAAAGCATGAGTTAGGCATGGTTGATGTAAATGAACTTCAGAAATGAAGGTTCTTAATGGAATGCAAAACATGTATGGTTCAAACTGCCTAGAAACTTGTTGAACGTAGCCCAATAAATCACAAAATAGTTAAAGCTGCTTCTTGTTTGGACCCTAGAAAATTGTTGGATAACCAGGTATAGTGTAAGGCAAGTATAGATACATGTTTGCATGTTCTCAAGTCTGCCAAGCACCTAATTGCTATTCAGTCTGATAGAGCTTGAGTCCAATTTACTAAATTTGTTACTAATATTAATTCCGACAAACTTGCACATGTCATGTACAGAATAACAGATTGGGCACTTTTTTGCAGATATGTTGAGGGGAGAAAAAGTGTTCAAAGATTTAAGGCTTGCAGTGAAAATTATATCTCTCACATGGTAATCTGGATTCTTCATCAATAAGGAAATGCTTGTTAAAAACCTCCATGAGGAATTTTTGATTGTCCTACAATGAGTTTGGGATGGAATTGGTAATGCAGGTGTTTGAAATTGTATTCAAGTAGATCAGGAAACGATAAACTATGCTATAGGAGCTGCTTCTAGGTAAAAATGTGCCTGGAGCAAGAACTTCAACTGAGTACGAGGACAAGAATTTGGTCAGATATTGTAAGGAAGGAAAAAAAAACTCAAGTCTGTAGAAATTCAAGCGTTGTTAAATAGGAAACGGGAAATAGACAATCAAAAGGAGTTACCGTAGACATGAAAATTATAAAAATAATTTATGGAAAATATGTGATGGGCTTAAAGGATGACCAGTACATATTTTTATGTTGTGTGCTGTAATTTAATTTTCTATAAATTTTTTCTTGTTTATCATAGCCACCATTTTTTTCTCCTCCCAAGACATTGGGTCTTAAGATAACTTTGTGACCAGTGCAAGTGAATGTACAGTGAATGAATATGCAAGAGACACAAACCATTTTTTTCCTATGCAGTAGAAGTGAGGGAACATTATTTAATTGTGTTCCCAACCAGATTGAAACAAGTAAATAAACTAGTTTTGCATTTAGTATCTTTATGTTCGTAGCATAGGTATCCGTGTTCATTATGTAAACTTGTTCTTTTTGTAGTTAGTTTACCACATAATTTTGTTTTTTTTTCTTTTAGTTCTGGGAAAATATATTATATGACAGGAAAAACTTGGAAAACTTACTGAAACAATTTGGTGGAAACCCTGAAAATTTTAAAATGATGGGAATCAAAAAAAATTTATATTGTCTCCATAATAAATATTTTGCTAAATGCTATGTCCGCAGTGCATTACTTACATGTTTTATACTTATATTTATTAATTTTGTAGTTGATAGGAAGGCCAAATATTGACATTTCTAACACTGGTGAACTTACCTAGGGTATGATTTTATACACCAAAAACTTGACAATTTGGCTGACCTACCGTACCCTCGAGAATTTTTGTAAGCGCTGTATAACGTAACGAGGCATTCTACAAGTTTGTAAAATTTTTCAACTACATAATAGTGCAATTGGTAAATGTAAAAAGCTGTAATGATAAGTATTTGATTTTTTATTCAGATGATAGTTTAAAAATTCGAAGTACAGTAATGATGCCTATCAATATTCTGCTTATCATTCTCATATCGCTCTAATCTGATGAGTACTGCATTCCAATAGAAAATGTTTACTATGTTAAGTTAGCATGAAAATTAAATTAATACTGTACCGCTACATGTAAGTTTCCGCCCGCATAGCATACACATGCCTCGACTGCTCGGCGAGCACTCAACTCGTAGCTCAGTTCTTGGGTGGTTCGAAAGAGGTGCAAATTAGTGAATTCTCAGCACGGGAGCATTTAGCGGAAAATTAATAATAATACCCTTACTCAGGTTACCATACAAGTTTACTAATCACGTGACATACAACACTTACAAACTCACGACCACGCGTTGGGCTTGACCGCAATAAACTCATAAATATTAGTTTTATAAGCTCACTCCTAACCCCAAAACCCCGTTTAGGCTTGTAAAAACTGAAAGTCTTGGTTAGTATCGCCGATGCTCGGCAATATACCCCCATGTGGCACACATGGTACCTCCCGCACAACCGCACTCTCTCACATCTCCAAAGCCATTGCCAAAACCCAACATGGCGCTCGTCCAGAGCGCGTGTCCGTCTCTCTCCCGGAAGTTCGCCAAGATGGCCACCCTCCCCCGCGGCATCAACACCTATGTATTTTCCAACTACGAGAGCATCCTTGCTTAGTTATAAGTTCCTTTCAACCTTCAGTCCCTTGTCAACAAAAAATAAACCACAAACTACACTTGATGGCTAATAGTCCTGAAGCAACTGTAATTCAACCATAAAGTCCTTCACTCCAGCTTTTGTTTTGCTAATTTTCAGCGACAGTTAGTACACCCCTGACGTCATTTGCCACAGTGCGAACCTAGCGCTTTAACAGGAAATTCACAGACTGATCCCCGGTGAACTTGAGTACAAACAATAAACAAACATGTTCAATAGGTTCCTAGTGGATGCTCTCGCCTACCTGAATAAATATCGTACAGATATTAACACTGGATTTACCGGTTCAGCCCACCGCAACTATTATACAGAGTACAAAATAAGTCGTTCTTAAATTACCACATATCATCTATGAAGTCTTTCAATCTTGTTTCCCTTTTACGGGCTTACAAATTGTTAGTGATCATTCAGTTCTGCGTTTTTACGCCGGTATGGGCGTCCCTAGTAACTAGGCTTTCACTCAATCCGGACGTCGCGGCGCGCTGGCGTAAGGTAGGCCGGGCGGCCGTTGCTCACAGATCAAAGCCTCACTCCCAGTTGCAAACCAAACACTAAGTGACGAGTCTCGGGACCCTATTAGGCTCACACTGATGCCGGAGCGTTGGAGGACCTCCCTCATACTACGTTAACCCCAAATTAAATAAATAGATACATACGGAAAATTTAGGTAAGCTCGGCCAAGTGCCTTACAATACAAACACGTTTTCCTGCGTGAAGATGTAAATATGGAACGCGACATGCTGGATTCTGCACTGTAGGTCAAGCCTGCAGCTGCAATAGTTTGCGTGCAGTTATGGTGCCGTTTGGCTGGAAATACATATTAGCAAAATAAATATATGATCAGAGTCTTACTTTTTTGTCAGAGCCACTGAAATTGATTTATATATTTGTAGAGTAGAGGTCAAAACTTGGTCTTGTTGGTTTGAATGTACAACTCTGTCGTATGAACCAATTTTTGACAGTGGTGAGTGGTTTTTTTCCCCTTTACTGTGTCTCTTTAGCAATTAAAATTTCAGTATTTCGTAGCATATTTTGCAAATTGCCAAATCGTGATTTATTGTGTATGGTTGAACTCACAGATAATTTTTCTCCCAATTTGACAATTGGTTATAGGATGTTTTACCATGTTCTTTTCTTGCTGCTTCTGAAAGAGTGCCAAAGGAAACTGTGAATAGCACAGCTACTCGAAATGCTAACTCACATACCAAAGCAGTAAATAATAAGTCTAGCTACAACTGAAGAATTATGCACAAACAGTGGCAGCGCACGCTAGCAAACAGCTGACACAGTTCATTAACCTCTCTCGCTGATGGTGTGCTGTAACCGTAATATTTCTGCCAGATTTGTCATATTTTGCAGTGTAACACAATGCACAAAAGAATTTCCCACATATTACCTATATTGTTTTTAGTTACTGCGCATGCGAGAAATAAACGTATGGCAAGTCGTTTTAAATTTTTTTGTAATTTTTTGTGATTTTTTTTTTTTCCTTTGCACAGAAATTCTTAGAAAAATGTCAGGAAATGTATGAGAATAATACGAGAAATTCAAATTGAAATTTGGCAGGACATCCTGTTTGTGTACTTGTAATCTAAAAATACAATAACAAAATTTGAGTGTTGGGTGAAATCTTTTCATTACATTATGTGGGTTTTTTAATTACTTATTGTGATCATGTCAATTCATGTGCATAAAAAAATATTTCTACATATACCATTTATCCATAATAGGAAAACAAAACACTGCAGCAGCCATATAAATAATAAGGCAATTCTAATATATGAACAGCAGCATTAGAATAATTATATGCTTACTTTCTAGGCATCATGGTAATGATGTTGAACATTGTTATATTTTCAGAATATCTAGACAAGCGAACTATGGGCCGTATTAATAAAGCGAAGGTAAAGCTTTTACTTGCAAAATGTAGAGCAAATTCTTCAAGGTGTATTAATAAAAAAACGAAGGAAAAGGTTTTTGCTTTTGTAGTAAAAGCAAAACCTAATAGTGTAGACAATTTGCTCAAAGCTGAAGTAAAAGGGTATTAATAAAGTGTACCTTTTACTCAAACTGAGAGCAAATGCTTAAAAAATAATACATCTGGTCAGTTGCAGATGTGACAGTGAAGTAAAAGGTGTGTGTGTCGCTATGGCCGAGTTAGTAAACGTTAGAAACGTGAAACATTACAAGTCTCGAACGAATACGCATACTGTGGACTACAAAAGCTTATTTCGTTTTGAAGAAAACAAAGTTGAGTGGTTAGTAAATTATTTTCTAAGTGATATTCCAGAAAGTCGAGGGGGTGCGCTTTCCTCATCTCAAAAAATGAAGATATGTTTGCGGTATCTCGCGGATCCAGGTTATCAAAAAGAATCGGTGAAGAACTTGGAGTTTCGCAAGGTACGGTATCGCTAACTGTACGTGATGTTGTGGAACATGTTGTTGCCAAGGCTGACAACTGGATCAAGTTCCCATCCACTGAAAATGCAATCCTCCAGGCAAAGGAATTGTGGCAAAGTAAGTATCACTTTCCAACAGCAATTGGAGTGATAGATTGTACACATGTAGGGATATTGAAACCGACAATCCATGGTGATGAATGCATCAACAGAAAGGGTAAACCTACATTAAATATACAAGCAACTTGTGATGCTAGAGAAATGTTTACAAGTGTAGACGTTAGTTGGCTCGGATCAGTGCATGATGCTCGAATTTGGGAAAATTCGCAAATCAGACAAGTAATAAGTACAAGACAGAATGCAGTGCTAATCGCTGATGATGGGTATGGAAATGAGCCTTGCTTGATGACTCCCTTCGCAAATCCAGTTGATGACGCAAGTAGAAAATTCAATGTACTCTTCAAAATGGAAAGGGTTATCATAGAAAGGTGTTTCGGGCAACTAAAGCGGCGTTTCCCTATATTGCAATATGTTTGTCGGGTAAAACTTGTGAATGTACCAAAAATCGTACTGGCATGTTTTGTTTTGCATAATGTTGCAAAAAGTTTTAATGACCCAGACTTTGACCCAGATCAAAATACCCCTGAAGAAGACGATTTAACTGACGCACGCGTATGTTGAAGGTGTAGGTGTAAATAGACTTCGCCTACTGCATCAAGGACAACTGGTAAGTTGCAATTCGGCTGCAGTAGTTGCACAATTGGAATAATTGACCTACGCAAAAACTAATGTTATTGCAACATAAGTGAACAGAAAACATATAATTGGAATAAATGTACAATATAATAATACTCTTTTAATAACACATGTGAACTGAAATCTGTATATTAGAATAATTTAACAAAACTGCAATACTTATTTTGTTAAATTGTAATACATGTTGTTTCCATCAATTATAATTTGATTTTGCCTACAATCGGACTCGTCCTTTTGCTTCTGTACTAAGTTGCTGTAAAATTTTGTCTGCACTTTTGTTAATTGAAATTGTTGAAGTAGAACCAAGCGCTGCAAATCCTTTGTAGACAAATTCCTCATTTCATCACTCTTGTACTTATCAAGAGGTGATTTTTTTTCATGGTGGCATTGTTGATTTGCAGGCAGGGTGTAAATTGGGTGAAGCCTCCAGTGAACATGTTTCTACTGCACCATTTGGGGTGTGTCCAATTACTCACATCAGTGACCCTATTAAAACAAATTGCATCACAATTACAACTTCTCTGAAATAAATTCATAGACAAATAAAAAAATTATAGGTTAAGCATTGTGATCTGTCACTGATATATTCCAGTTTTTGTTTATTTGAATTTTGACCAAATGAGAAAATTAGGACTAGCTAGATAAAAAAAAAATTAACTAAACATAGTTATTAACATTTGCAAGCACTGACAATTTCCAGTCAGCAAAAAAAAAAAATATATATATAGGCATATTTTTAATATTTCCAATTTGTTGTTAAAAATATATGTTTTATTTTATTATTACAGCAATGTTATAGCTGCCACAAGATGATTGGAAGTGTCATGTTTTGAAGTTTACAGTGTTCTTTAAAGATTTTCCAACCTTTTTAAAAATAATTGGGCAATAACAATTGTGAAAATATTTCACCTCGCACATAAAGTAACACTTGATTAACATTCATAATTAAATTATCTTTTACAATCACTATAGGTAATTACATGTTACTTAAGTATATTTGCAGTTTCCAACACAATTTTCAATTTGTTATTGATGTAAAATATGTTTGCATTACTTTAAATAAATTAGTATCCCAGATGTTTAGTACTTACTTCTTTATCTCAAAAAAATTTACTTTAAAACATTGGCAATTCAACTTTTAACCATATGTTTTACAAAAGATGTATTGATATCAACATTGTTATATTTTAAAAGACCAATTTAACAACGTATGCTTACGACTTGGGTGGTGATGATATTTTGGACAACCCTGAAAACATGACTTGAAACATGAGTTTGCGGAGACTAAACGGCTAGTGTGTTCACCTGCCAACAATATAATCAGCATTTGATCTCCGCCAGAATTGACTCGCTATTTTAGCGACATGACACTTGTCAGAGAGTTTTCTTTGGGATCTCCTGTCCCCTTACCCACCTTTGTTTTTCATACCAGTGACTATGCTCACCTCATTCAACCTTCATTGGCTACCAAAAACCATACCTGTTTGGCGTCACCAAATCTCTCAACTCACAAATGCTACTTGAATCTTATAGAGGTAATTAGAGATGAAACACACATATATGTACCTTCAGTTCTCGAAATGGTTGGATTTGTGTCTGCCTGTAGTGCTACCATCATCTCTTCTTCCCAATCGACGAGTTTTATTCTTTTGTTGCCTGTTTTCTTTAAATTGGTTTTCCTTTTCAGTCGTGTCTTCATGTTGTTAACTTTCTTCATGAATGATTGCGCATTCAGGTTCTTTACAAATAGTCCTTTGTATTTCTGCAACACACTTGCAATTGCTGTGTCTTTTTTTTTTTAATGTTTGGAACTTGTGATTTAGCCAATATGAGCGGACAAGCCCGAAGTTCTCGATAAATTTTAGCTAGTCGCTACGCTGTACACTATGTTCCGTCTCACTTTCACTGCTTGAAGACATTTTTACATGCAACTATCTATAGATGCTATGAATAAGTAAGCAGAGCCTTTGCAAATCAAACTATCCCACGTCACACGAAACTAGTTAGGCTAGCACCTATCTGAACGAGATATACATAGAACAACAAACTGCTGAGTCACGTTGCGACACATCCATCAGTGTAGATCATTTACTCTTTGGCAGAAGCATTTCCTTGTGAGTAAAAGATAATAATTATTAATACGGATTGAAGGATTTGCTTTTGCTCATACATTTTACTTTGAGCAAAACTTTTTCCTTGCTACCTTTACCTTTTACGCTTTTACTTCTTTTTATTATTACGGCCCTATGTGTTAGGTATGGTTTTATTTACTTTGTTGTAATTGCTAACCAGAAATAATTTGACAAACATCAGCTTTATTACATAACCATCTCTATTTGAATTGCTTATGTTCCAGTTACTGTTAACATTCATAGACCATCATCTTACAAAATTCAAATACCCCATTTTCACAAAATTTGTGTAAATTTTATTACAGGTAGTTAGGATAAAGTTAGCATTCAAGGTTTTAATCTGTTAAGAAAAAACAGGTGGTTTTGCATAAAATTCACCATTAACAATAGTTGCTTTTCTCCTTATTGTCCAGTCAAACTGTGTTTTTAAAAGAAAAAAAAATTATGTAAAGCTAATTTTTTCTTCAATAACTACTATCATATAGACAATTTTCCAGACAAAAGTCCCCACCCCTACCTCTCTTGCTTCCTCCCCCACCCCCATCTAAATATAAAAAATTTACCTGGAACCATGTGTTGTAAATCGCAAATATTTTTTTTTAATACCTAAAATCATAGGGATCACAAGATAATAGCTACATTTTATATAATATTTGAAATAAGAACATAAAAAATTCTAAACATCCTAAAAAATATTTTTAAAAGCATAATGATTACATTTTGTACTATAAGTATTGACGGAGAAGGAATTTACTAAAAGTACCAAAGCAAAGTTGAAACACATTTAAATGAGCTTTAAAATGATTTACTGTAAGTGATACTTAACATACCTAAAAATACAGAGAAGTGGCTACCAATGCTGTGTACTACAGGAAGTTGGGCATGCCTTATGAAGAAAATTGTATTCTTAAAGAGAAAATGTGTGCGTATATGTATAAATAGTTAATGTTTTTCTCATCTACATCACATAGACAGTTGTGCAGTCGAATACCCCTGCCACAACCCCGCTTGCATTCTTCTCCCCCCCCCCCCCCAATTAGTATTTAACAATGCACATTATACTTTTATCAACTATTTCGCAGTAACAACGAGAGTTGTGGAATTTTTTTAACTCCCGTAATACAATAGAGAACACAAAAAATAATGATATTAAAATTTGAATAAAACTAGTGTCACCAAGCGTCAAGTATGACAGGGAAAGTTAACTGAAATCAAAATTTGTGAAAGATATTAACTGAAAAAATTGACAAAATTTAGTGACTAGTAATACTCACTTCAAGCATAGGATGACTAACATATAGCCGATTATATTTTCTACTTATCAGGAAATGATTAAACTGACACGTACTAAATACAAAGTCTCAATGTAAGACATCATGCATGCATATGCTTCTACTGATGACATAATGTCGAGAGTGTGCATGCCTTGTTAGGTACTTGTCAAGCACTATTTTATAATTGAAACATTAGCTACTGTATCAGTAACTTTTTAGAAGTTTTATAATGCTTACTATTGGAACAAATTTACATTTTATATAACAATATTGCTACATAATGCCACTATTAGTTATGTTATTACACCTTACCTTAAAGCAATGACGTGCATCCTATGCAGTTGTGTCGTTGGGTGAAATGTTGAGATGATTATCAACAGCTCAAGACAGTTCCTTGAACATCCATCTCGTCCTCATCAGGATCCTCTTCGTGTACTACAGCAACATTGGTGCAACAACTTCTACAGACACCATACATTGTTGTACAATCTAGGGATGCCTTCACAGAGCTGCAGTTGTTCTTACAGGACACCTTCCAGTTACAGGAGACCAACTTCATAACTTCTTTAGGTATTGGTGGTTTTGTACAATGATGAGGATAGAGTGTTTCGTTTGTAAGGATCCAGCCCAATTTCAGTGGGTTCATGTCTTTATTTCCCAGACATTTTTCAACCTGGTAGTAGGTTCTAAATGAGTGTTGCTCAGCTACAGCCGAGGTGGGAGGAAGAGATGCCACATTTAATTTAGATTTCAAACACATACGTGCCACCGCTTTTAGATACATCAAATATCTGCTTTCATCCGAACTATTGGAATTAGAGCAACCATACAGCCTGAGAATGAAATCCTTTCCTGCTTCTTTAACCTGTTTGTCAGCTAACTATACTTGCATTGAATGCCATTAATTTTTTCCGAAGCTGTTCGGATTTCTGAAGCATTCAAAACGATTGAAGTTTGCCTTTTCCATACAAGGCAGAAGTAGTCACAATGCACGACTGGTCAGCTAATTTGCTTTGGTTAGCCGCATAACACATAGCAGAGTAAATAGCTGTCGGATTTCCTGGATGAACATTTATGAATGGTAAAGCTAGTACATATGATGTTTTAAAGTCCTTTCTGTCATCATAGCAGTTGTGCATGTATCCTGACTATCCATTTAATGGTACTGCTTCAAGAGCATAAGTGCTCAGCCATAAGAGATTTTGGGTAGACACAACAACCTATTCAGACATTTCCTGTGAAAGATTATGTACTGTCAATTATTTAAGACCACTAGTTGTCCCTTTTACACATAAAAGAACTGGAATATCAGACGATCCTTCTAGATCGAAAGACTTTTCTTGTGGAACTCTGATGGAACTTGAAACAGCAGATTTAGGTGTTACACACTGTATTCCACCAAGTGCATTATGCATTATATAGTTTATTCCATGTAAGGTTTCCAGATTGTGACATTTCTCTTCTGAGAAAAAGAAGCCTGGCAGTTCTGTTGTGTTTATCTTTAATCCCTCCCAACTTCCTGAATAAACCAGGCCTTTACAAACCTATTTACAGACACTTTTCTCAGAAGAGAAATGTCAAAATCTAGAAACTTTATGTGGCATAGACTATATGTATGCTTTCCATCTAGAGTCCTTACATTGATGTCAATATTATTGAATACAAATTGGAAAAGTTTTCCTTCTTCTATCTCTACTTTACTTGCTTTGAGCAGTGATTGTAGATACACCTCTGTCTTATAGTACGATGGGGTGAATCCCAAAGACGATCCTATTGTATTCAGATTCTTGGAACCATACTGTCGAGACAAGTGCAACCCAAGGGCCAATAGGATATGTGACTAGAAAGAGAGAGGTCTGCACAGTTTTAGTATCATATGGTTTATTATTTACCTCTTCCTGTTAACATCCTGACTTTCGTTTGATGACTTTCTCCTCCTTTTTGTTAACTCATTTATAAACAAATCCAGTAATCTATGAACTACTTTCAACCCACCTGTCTTTATGTTCTCTACACTAGGATAACATTAATTGTTGTATACTTCGTTCTGGAATGCATCTCTCAATAAATTTGCAGCAGTAGTCACTATTCTCCTATTTTCATCATCAGGATCTTTAATTTACATTTTTCTGATTACCATGTCTTTGTCAATGCTTTGTCAGCACTGGTTTTCGAAGAAACAATCAATTTTTTTTCCATATAATTGTACAACCACTCTGTCGCCAAAATGATTAACTAAAAAGTTTTAAAGAGTGTAACTTCATAAACTTTCTCAATGGCTGATAAATCCCTCATCAGTTGCATTAAATTTGAGATAAGGTATTGACAGTCATCACTTTCGTTTATTTAGTTGCATACCTTCAGAAATGCTTGTTTCAGCTCCTCATCTGCAGGTCTACCATGTCCTACAGAGAACTACTCCATGTATGTGGTTTGTTTGAAAATCTCGCATAACAATCTGAATGGTAAAGCCCCTCTGAGGCTACTAGATCCACAACAGATTCTACACTGGCCCTTACGACGCCACCCCAGTCATCATTTAGATTTTCTACATATTTAAGGATGGTATGTTTTATATATAACGTTTGAACAAGATGAATGGATTTTCTGTATTTTAGTGGTGTTTTACGAATAAATCCAGTTTCCATTCCACAGAACAAACAATTCTCTTTGAATTTGAAACTACTAATTTCAGATCTACGAATTGGTGGCAAAGTACTGCCTGCTGAAACATTTTCAATTGTTTCTGTGCTTGCTAAGTAAGCTTTGATTGAGGTACTACGTGTGTTTGTCTTGCAGCATTCTTTGTGCACAGTAACCGACTCATTATGGCGAAATCGTATATGTAAGTTATCTCCCCTCCTTACACTTGAATCAATCAAGTTTTTCAGACCCTTTGAAGTCACACTTACAGTTCGCCCTGCTAACAATGGCTTGCTGTAAATAATGCAAGG
Organism: Medauroidea extradentata; assembly: GCA_003012365.1. Classification (NCBI taxonomy): domain Eukaryota; kingdom Metazoa; phylum Arthropoda; class Insecta; order Phasmatodea; family Phasmatidae; genus Medauroidea; species Medauroidea extradentata. Next base: position 20,402 of record PNEQ01095786.1, on the reverse strand, counting down.
CGTTTTTCCATATTATATTTCTTACAACACTAATAATTATTTATAGTCATATATACCTGTCAACTGCAAAAAATTTTGCAACACACCTTTGTAGATAGCTACAAACAAGCAACACATCGGCTCCAGATACACTGTTAGCACTTACGACCGACTCGCACTACATGCCCTTACACTATATTCAATGAACAGTAGGTCTGGCAGGTGCTTGTGACTCAATATTCAGCGGGGAACGTGGGCGGTGAATAAGATTAGAAATTAAGAATGACCATGGGTGACTAATACAGTTGCATGCACGCTCAACGAACAAATATGCATGGGTCATGGAGGCAAATACCATACGTCCTGTAGTGTACAGCATTGGTGTCCACTTCTCTGCCTTTTTAAGGAATTAAAGTGTCACTTATAGCATCGTTTTAAAGCTATTTTAAGTGCATTTCAACTTTGCATAGGTACTTTTAGTAAATTCCTTCTCTGTTAATACTTACAGTACAAAATGTAATCATTTTATTTTTAAAATATTTATTTTCAAGGTGGTTAGAATTTTTACGTTCTTATTTCAAATATTAAATAAAATTTAGGTATTATCTTGTGATCCCTATGGTATGAGGTGGAAAGAAAAAAAAATTTGTGATTTTACAACGTGTGGTTCTTGAGAAATCACTTAAAGTAGTAATAGGTGCATTTTTTATGTTTAGAGTGGGTGGGGGAGGAAGCAAGTGGGCTGGGATGGGGACTTTTGGCTGGACACGTGTTTATATGATAGTAGTTAATGGAGAAAATATTAGCTTTTTATAATTTTTTTTCCTTTATTTGCTCTTTCACGCACAGGTTGACTGGCCTGGACTATTATATGGTTGGCAGCAATTTGCTGAATGTAGTTCCGACTATTTTCACATTTAAAAGCAACAATACTAAAATGAAATCGTTTGAAATCTATATATTTGTGGTTTAAAAAACTATTTTTATCAAACATTGTAGGTTCCTACTGACTGCACAATTTAACATGCATGCACATATACACTACAGTAGAAACTCGATTTAACGAAATTCCATGGGAGCCGAAAATATTTACTCTAAAAAGATTTTTCGTTAAATCGGACTTCATATTTTTTCACTCCTCCCCCCCCCCCCCAAAAGTTAAATCTTCGGGCATGTTTTGCCAGAATTTAAGATAATTACAAAAGTTCATTAGCTCAAAGCAATAACAAAATGAATTTACCATCAATAGGTAAGCCACAGCCATGAAAGAAAAAAATTGGTGAAAGTAAAATTTTAAAAACTTTCAGTAGAATGCTCGGCGAGTGTGTACCGTGTACATGATAAGTTAGGCAGCCCTGCCCGCTTTCAACACGTGAGAAGTGACGACGAACACCATCTAGCATCTATCTTTCCGGTTCTCTTCCACCTGCTCCACCAAAAAAATTCATGAAATTTTCATGAAAAATTAAAAAAAAATTTCAATGAAAACTGAATTTAAAGTTTGTGAAATGGTAAAATAATAATTAAATACGCTTGGCAACGGCTGCCACAATAGCGTGTAGGCAACCGCGCTCGTTCAACTAACTTGTTTGTCTGATCACTAAAATTAGTTTGCACTGGAGCATTTTTAAGCATTAGATAAACAAATTATTTAAGTTTACGGTAGTAAATATGTTGTGAAAAGCCTATATAGGTAGTATAATTACGTATTTTTATTATAAATTGACTGGTTTTATCACAGGACGAGACATAAAATAATCGTGCTGGACACCACTGCATTCTAATCAGTAATAGAATTAATCAATGCAAAACACTATCTGTGAATTAGTTTCTGTGCTGTCCACTGCCGTGCTGGAGAGACCAGATACCCAGATGCTCATTCACTCGCCAGCTACTAGGAGGAGGATCTAGGCATGCACTTGTTACACAGAAGTACACAGCATCACTTGCTCAGCCGCGTCCACGTGTGCTTATCTCAAAGTAGCTCCTGTAGCCAAAGTTTTCAACAAATTTTAACAATTTTTTTTTTTTTTTTTTTGTTTCTCGGCAGATGGTTTCAGCTCATCTATATAGAAATATTTTTAGTAGACTTAACACTGCAATTTATACTCCGTTTTATCAAAGTCACTTAGTTATTATGTACATTTTTTTTGTAATTTTTTGACTGTTCCTAGAAATTCTTTTGTAGAATCAATGTTTTCGTTAAATGAGTGTACGCAAAATCGAGGCTCTACTGTATTTGCAAACAGTGCCACAGAGTTTATAGTTTTACCAAGAGATAGCTTGAGCATGCTTCACTGCTAAAATAAGTTTACTTGATGTGTGCCGCATGTTGTACAATGAAAAATATGTTAATATTTTCACCCACGTATAACTGTCAGATTGTAATATATGTATATACATTTGCTTAATTATGTAAAGCTGTTAATATTTTGTGAACTGTGTCTGTCAGACATTTTGTGTGGAATTACGTATTTATTACTAAACATCACGTCCTCACAGTTTCATTTGCTGAAGGATGTTACTGTTCCTGGATCATACATGGAAATTAATTTTAATGTTTGTGTAATGTGTGTAGGTTTAATAGTTGGAATAGGAGTTATGTTTTTTAAATAAATCAAATGTGATGTGGAGCAAACAGAACACGTGTATGTGTTTTGTAATTGTTCTCAAACATGTTGGAAACGTAAAGTCTAAATTAAAACAAAACAAACTGCACATGTCACAATTTTAGAGAGACCATAAAATGACACATTTTATTTTCTTAATTTAAAGAGTCATTTACATGTTTTAATAGTTTTCAGAATGTTTAAGTCGTATATTATTTTCAACATTGTATGTGACTGAAGATATGCATAGGTCTACTTCACCTGTAAGACATTTGTTGAGATATTATATGCAAATTTTTTTAAGACATTTTCAGTCACTTGCCAGAGCTACAATTTGTGTCTACATTAAGATGAGCCTAACTTTAATATAGACGTTTTCTTTGTTGCCAGACACAGTTTCCTTACTTCCTTCCCCTTGCCCATCCATTGTAGCCTTCTTCGTGCTGCTTCACTGTCTCATTCTCATGTAATTACATACTAGCAAGGCACTTAAAATTATTTTCCTGGACCTTGTTGCAAAAATCGTGGTGCACGCTATACACAAAGGCGCACTATACATGAGTATATACGGTATTTAAGAGCTGACGTGCAGAAACCTACCCTATATAGATGATACTTCACATATATTTTTAATAACCTACCATTAATGATAGCTCCTATTGACGGCTTGTGTATTTAAAGCGTAGATACTGTAGATACTATTTTTCAGGATAGTGTAATGTAGACATAAACATTTTACAGGCCATGTAAACAAGAGCATGTGGCAGTGTTAATGGTTATATACAGTGGAAAGATAATTACTGACTGAATATAGAAATATAGCAGGGAGTTTTTGAGTGCTCACTTTATCCCGAACTGTGTATAGTGATACTACAAACATATGTTGGGTATAGTGTAACATTATGTGCATGTGAGCGTATTTAATTTTGAAGGAGTTGCAAACTGCTGTACATTTGATTTATTTACAGTGCTGATCAGTAAAGATTTTTGTAGCAGACAGAGCTATTCATTGTACAAGTCATGTTTTTTTTAAAGAAATTAATTAAATTAAAACTTTTTATGTTGAGAAAGATTTATTTTATGGAATTGGTCAATGATTTTAATATGAGTGTAAACTTACACTGTTCATAGTTAAAATTATATCAGTGTTTGTCACAGTAGTGCAGCAGTGTGTGTCTTTTTATTGTACACAAATAGAAAGATAAAGGAATTGAACTTTTATTTCTTATAAATGTTTATAAATTACAGTAATCTCCCAAGTTACAAATCCTGCAACTTAAAAAATTTCTTATTACGGAAAAATTACGGAAAAAAAATCGTAAAAAATTAAATACGCATGAATGATCCACGTGACCCCTGAGACAGCAGTGTGCGTCTATCTCTGTAGTTCACCATTGGTGTTGTTGACCTTGCGGCTCAAGTATTTCTGTTAATGTCAAAAATATATATTTTTTACTTTCACTTGATATACATACATACCTCACTTGTTTATATTTCGCGTTAACAATACGTGTATCCAAAAGTATCATAATCTATCATAACCTCACAGCACACCTTTCCTAATGTCACAATCGTGAACAAATGTATTTTTTTTGGATTATGGTGATGACTAATTTCACAGTTATTGTTTCAAATATGTACTTTAGCTGCCGTTCATCTGGTTTCAGGAAACAATATACAAATGGTAACTGTGTCGTAAACGCAAATATTGCATTGTGTTTTCCATGGAGGAACAGTATGTAGACATGATGCCACTAAGGAAAAATTAAAGTTTTTTGATACGGAACAAAATGCCTTCAGTAAGATATAGAATAAATATTGTGTGGAAATTCACTTCTGCTCAAGTTTAAAGATGTACCTTTTTTGTACATTTATTTGTAAGTGAAATAAAATGAAATTCAATACATAAATTGCAGTACGTGGGAGATTTTATACTGCCATTTTGTGCACTTCTGAACACAGCAGATTGCCCCTCCCAAGGGACAATATGCCTTTACGAAAAGTCACTAGATTATCATGGGAGGAGTGACTGTAAAGTCGAATGCTTGCATCTAAAAAGGGAACCAAGCTAATTTCTGGTAAGCATTCAATCTCAACCCAGTTGATCTGTGGTTGTCGGGAAAACCTGGCTAGGCTAACTACAGTAGGTTACTTATCATATTGTATGTATCGCTTTAATCTTGTTCCACTACTAATTTTGTTGTAAGCAGTTTTCTTTTACAAGTGGTGTATTATAATTTTAAAGCACCAAATGTGTTTTTAAAATTATTGCTGTAAAAATGTTGTGGCATATAAATATGTTAGTATAACCTAAGAATGGCTGTAAATAATGAACCAGGTAGGTAAATTTCCCGGTGAGAAGCATGTTTGAAGTTCCTTAGGTACCTAACCTATAGTTAAACATGTGAAAAATTGGGCTACAAAACTGAAACAGAATGTAACCTTTTTACAACTTGGAGGATTACTGTATTCCTTGTTCAGTAGATTTCAATTCAAAGCAAGTGAAAACAAATTTAATATAGAATGGAGCCCCACAACTATTACAACACTGCAACTTCGACAGTGTTCTCGATCCCCATAAAAAAATTATGTTTTAATAATTTGAAGCGAATAAATTTGAAAAATTGTACATATTGCAAGCGGAAAGTTTATTTAAAAGTATGGAAATTAGAATTCAGCAATAATAGGTGGTTATAGTAATTCATTAAGCCACAGCTGTAAACGAACAATGACAATGTTCTAAAAACGACTGCTAGAATACACTTGCAGTGAGCGCATCGTGAGTTAGGCCGCACACTTAACACCAAAGCAAGGCTGTTCTGGGAAGCAAGGCAGGCCAAGGGATGACTCTGTCTCTTTCCCGTCTCTTCTCCCTTTCAATATCTCTCTTTCTCTCTCTTTTTCCCTCTATCTCTCTCCCCTCCTTGTGCTTATTTCTGTTTAGTTATCTACAGCTCAATTTTTACTGCGCAAACCTGGAGCTTTTTGAGATAAGCAGTAAGGACGGTGAATGAGAGGATGCGTTACTGTCTCCTGTATCAGTCCGTCTGCTGGCTGGTCTGAGTGTCACGAACCTTCACGTTCACACAGTCAGCAGTTACGTATTTGTCTAATTTCTTCAAGCCTACCTATAACACTTTCAACTTGCCCAGATATTTAAAACACCACTGTTTAAAAAAATTTAATGTAGTTTTTAACAACGTTTGTTTCCCTTTTCACACGGGTTGCCTTAAACGGATGTTGTTTGTTAGTCTGTCCATGGCTTTTTTACAGGGGTTTTGAATCATTCTGCAGATATTTACACATATTAAAATTTTAGCATTTCTGTACACTGCTTAAAAATTATATTGGTAAACATATACCACACTACACGCACCTACAAATGTAAGTGTGAAGCAATAAATCTAAATGGGTTGGCTGTTGCACTGTTCAGTTATCGTACACTGCGCCTGGTAGTAGAGGAGTGGTTTGAGAAATTTTTTTTCTCTTTGGACTAATTTGTTTGGATAGATAAATGTGAAGAAAGAAAGAGAATTAACAAGAAAAAACTTCACGGGTGGTGGGCCCTCTGTGAAAACGAGCATGTCTAGTATCAGCATTGCCTTTCAATGAACCGTCTATCTAGGTTTGGTAGCATTGAAACGTAGGTACAACATGCTTCCTATCAGCACACAGCCAGAATAAAATCACAAACTTGTGACCTTGTTCAAAGTCGATGCGGACACGTGCGACATTCTGTTATTGAATATTGGCTTCAAACTTAACTTCGTTCTGCCGCCAAACACAGTTCGCGACTAGCGTGCGAAAATAAGGTAACTACCAGTTTTGGTATCACTCATATTTCACCATGTGTACAATGGACAAGTGAAAAATTACATTTCCCGGTTGATGCTAATTTATACCTGTCACAGACAGGCGTTAAAATGAAACACATATAAACGTGTCTTAGAATTTGTGTAGGAGAAAGTAAAGTTAATAGAAATATAATTTGGAACAGTAGTGCAAACATTCTATTATCTGACTGTTTTTTAACAAGCCAGCAGAGTTAATGCTCACTGGATGGACAGAATGAGTGAGCAAAGGACCTGACAAAAAAAATATTCAGCTATAAGCATATCTTATCAGCCGAAGGAGCACATCGGCAAATAAACAACTGTGGTTCAAATCAGGCAGTTTGGGCTACTTGTAATTTAAAGTGTGCACAATTTATTCTACGCATGCCACAGTGTGAAAGGGCACATATACTCAACAGCATAGAATAGAGCTATTTGCTGTCTTAAAATTTGGCTGGGACATATTTATTTTTCTTCAAGTTTCTTACCAAAAAAGAATTTTTGATGGATGCTCTGATTTATTCACAGTAAACATTTGAAAATAACTCTACTACTATCGGCTATAACACTTTGAAAGCACTGTACTCTGTCAGGACTAGAATTAATTTTCACGAGAGCATGCACGCTAGAAAAAGAAAGCTACACTCGTCAAAACTGATAAGTACATGACATGTACTGCGCCAAAAGTAATGTAACATTCACCTCAAATCTTGTTTTTTTTTTTTTTTTGTGTCAGCAAGTTGTGTTTACATTTCAGTAATTAATTTATATTTTATCGTGCACACTATAGCACGGCGTTATAATAACCTGCACAATGCACAGTAGCGCATTATGATGGAACAGTGAAACACTATCTGAATTTTAGTTCTCATGCTGTCCACTGTCACGTTGTTTCAACTGGTTAGTGCATACCTAGATACCTGATGTTGTTCACCCGTCGCCACCAAGTACTTAATCAGGAATGATCTAGGTACGCAAATTGTTACACAACACTGCCTATACATGTCACAATAGGCAATCATCACTCGCTGTTAAAATTTTTGGAATCCAGGTAACTAATATAATCTTGTCTGGTATAAATTTCTTCAGAAATATTCTGCTAATAAATGAAATCATTATTCCATTTTTGTAAAGTTTATACCGTTGACAGTTAAACACAAATTTAGACAAAAAAATACACATTACAAAAAATATTTAAGGGGTTAAAGTCAGGTAGTTCGGCACCTACGAAAACAACACAACAAAACATTCCTCGGAAACGGCTTGCCATAGTAGTGAGGTTTGGCTGTAATTGCAAAGGTAAGATGTTTCTTAGTACAAATTTTAATTGTTATTTTAGCTGTGTATGCTAATGATTTCTCAGGTAAATTTGGGTTTTTATTGTATGCAAAGGTGTACACAAATTAATTCAGTGATTTTAGACAGTGTGTTTTTAATGTAAATACAGTAAACCCTCGTTTTATCGGACCTCCATTCAGCGGACTTCGTATTTAACGGACAAAATCTGACGAGACAAAATTATTCCAACGTCAGGTCTATTTGTTATATGCAGCACAAGACCTACCTGGTTATTGTACTTTGGTGAGTGACATCAGGCGCGTGCACGGATAGCCGTGTAATACGGTAGACAGAGCTATTTTTAATCGCGCATCAGGGTATGTGCCGTGTCCGGGTAAGAATGTTTGTCTACCTGAATATTTTACGGAACTGTAAGATAAACAGCGCATGACCTACCTGGGTATTGTGCTTTGATGAGTGACATCAATTGCGCGCACACAGATAGCCGCATAAGACGGTAATGTCCGGGCAAGAACGACTGTTGTGTCCACTTGTGTTTTTACACAGTTGATGTACATGCGCGTTAAAGATTGTGCGTTTTTTTTTTAATGAAATGGCGTCTACAACAGGACAGAAAAGGAAGAGAGTAACTTTGATATTGAGTAAAAAAATTGAACTAATAGAAAAGTTAAGAGGCCGGTGTTTCGGTAGCAAAGTTGAGTGCTGATTATGGTGTTACGAAACAAACTGTGACTTTTAAGATAAAATCATAAAAACCTTTCTCCAAGTTTCTAAAAAAATACCATTCGGCTTCCAAGTTGAATGTGGCTAAAAACTCGAGCATAAGCCCCCAGGAAACACATGAAATTTGTTACTGCGTCTTCGCACGATGAGGCAGTGTATGTTCAACAACGCTCGTGTGATGTTAGGCCTGATTCACAATGCGCAGTCAGCAGTCAACTGCCGACAGCCGACTGCTGGCAGTTGAATAATATTTACAATGTGCAGTCCAGCAGTCATTATGTTTTTTGCATTATTTTAAAAAACTGCTATTTAATAATCGGCCATGTCTTGAACATATTGTTTTTAAATTTGTAAAATTGCTTACTTTGCTTTTAGAACCATATAAAATCTCTTAAAACAATATTTGTTTACATCATGTGATTACGAGAGTAACGCCTGATTGGTTGGAATTTTTCGGCAGTCGGCAGTCCAGCAGTCAGAGATAAGGTTCGCCATCTCCGACTGCTCAACTGCGGACTGCTCGACTGTGGACTGCACATTGTGAATACACACATCTTAAGATACATATTAATCTCTGACAGCCGACAGCGGACTGCCGACTGCGCATTGTGAATCAGGCCTAAATGTGCGAGATGTAGAGATAAGATCTGCTACGGACAAACTAGCACAACACATGCCTTTCTCACGCTCAGTGTTCCCGTCCCTTCCATTTTAGAAAGAGTCTCAAGGACGGCAGCTATATATTATTTTTTCTCACAGACACGGTAAACGATACTGCGGCGGGATGCAAACTGCGGTAACTCAGCTAGACATTTTTGTTTTGTTATTAAATAAACCCTTTACTGTGAAATATAAGACAGTAGCACAAGTTCACATGTCACAGGTTACCAACGCAACGTAACATGAAGCCAAGTAGATAGCAAACCTATTTCTCCTTCTACTCTGCCCCTGCCCCCCACCCTGGGTTCCTTTTACTCTTCCCCCGCCCACCACCCCTGGTTATCTCCAAGAGCGGACAAGGCGCATGCTTATCTTTCTACTCCCGCCAGTCAGCACAAACCTTCCCCCTTGCTTCTTTTCAAAGATTTGACGACAACAAACATGCTGCGTTGCCACGCTATCACACTGTTACATATCTATCAGGTTGTTTATTTTCGTGTGCCGATTTTGGTACTTCGTGATGTACCGGACATCTGATTTACCGGACCACACCTCCCCCCCCCAACTAGTCCAGTAAAACGAGGGTTTACTGTATTACCAACATTGTTTTTATGCATGTTATTTGTATCACAGTTACTTTAGTACCTGATTTCATGAATGATGTTTTGATTTTGGCCTTACAGTACAGAAATGAAAAAGTAATCAATTTGAAAAAGGAATGTGTAACACAAGGAGGAGAGAAGTGTCACATAAATTAAAAAAAAAAAAAAAAAAAAACAACAATATTGCTGCTGGCTTGGCACAGAGACCATCTCACGTTATCTCCAGGACAAGCTTGGAAGTTGTAAGCTGCAGGCAGAGAGTATAGAGTGTGTGTGTGTTTGTACGTACTGGTCTGTGGGTGCTTGTGCATGGGTACATGGACATGGTCGTGTGCATGGGTACATGGACATGGTCGTGTGCATGGACACGTGCGTAGGCACGCTTGTGTGCACACATGCATGCAGCAACCTTGGTAGACTATTTATTGATGGTTGCTGAGAAGGAAAATACACATTACACCATAATGGCTCTCCACCCCCTCCACCCACACTCACTAATCAGTTCTAATGTGTTATCTCTTTACTCCTCCACTTTTCTTTCCCTCTTTTCTTTAATAAAAGTCATATATTCCTTCCATCTCCCTTGACATGTCATTGACCTGTCCCTCATACTACTTCACCCCCTTAACTTTTTTTTTCATCCTTATTATTGAGACACTTAACATTCAATATCAGCACTCACTGATCAAGATCGGCACAGCACTATATGGGGTGAGTCGGGTGGAAAGGTACATGATTTGAGGGGTGATAGTACTGGTGATTCTGAACAAAATGTTTATAATAAACATACGCCCTTTTTTTAACCGCTTCAGAGAAACCGAATGAAAACAAGGAACGGGAAATGTGCAGGTGATGGTAAATCACGCTACTGTTATCTTATGTTGTGTGTAATTTTGTACATATCCACACAGTGGCGCTGTAAGCATGGTGCAGTTTTATACCTCAGAGTCAGTCCTACAGTGCTTGTCCTAGTATTGGGAACTACAGTACTGTTATGTGTACAGTGACTACAGTTCAGTGTAGTCAAAAATGCCACAGGTCTTCACACATGCAGAGTATGCTGACATGATGTTTGTCTACGGTTTCTCCAGTGGGAATTCCAGAGCCACTGTTCGTGAGTACAAATTACGATTTCCTAATCGCAGAGTTCCAGATAGCAGGGTGTTTAGCAGGATTTTTTGCAGGATTGCGTGACCGTGGTACGCTTCCCAACGTAAATGTAGGTGAGGTAGAAGAGAACAAGTAGTGTAGTCCGTCCACTCTAAGGTTGCAGCAGAAACAAAAATTTCTGACAAAGTAAATCAAAGCAATTGAATTATGTCTTCATTCCTAACATTGTGATTGTGCCATTACAAACTTTACTTGTATTTTCCAATAATTAAAATGAAATTTATGCTGTGCAAAAATGTTACTGTCATTCACTTGACTGAACTACCTGCAGACTTAGAATGGATAGGTTATAGGAGGCACTTGCAGGGTGATGCAACCCTGGCATCTGCTTGGTATGTGGCTAGCTAGGCGTGGGGAAGGGAAGTGGAGATATTCTAAAAATAAACTAACTCTGCCTACGAGTTTGGGGAGGGGGAATTTATGAGCTACCTTCTTCCTCATCCTCTCCTTCACCCATTCTACCCGCTTCTCCCTGGCCGCTGAAATACTCCAGACTCGTGACACACGCACACGTGTTTTACTGTAACTGTATCTAGCTCACAGTGCGGGAGGAAAGCACAAAATCACGTGATCGTCATTTCACACAGCTGCAGGCTGTCGCACGCAGTGTAATTCCTGCCTTCCATTCTCCTTTTCCTCTCTCTTTGCGCGCATCACACACACTCACATGTATTCGAACTCGAGCGCTGTGCACAAGCAGACAGCAAGGAAGCCTCAAGGTCAGCGCGATATGGGCAGGCGTGGTAACGGAAACAAAGCCATGGCAGCACAACGCTACACGACGCAGCAATATTCTAAGATTTGGCACACTTTACTGACTTCTCTATCAAAATGACTTTGAATTACTAGGACTTGATCCCTGTTTGGGCCAGAAAAAAGCTTTGAATTACAAACTAACCGAATTTCGAACTAACCAAACTCCATAGCATGTAAAATCCTATCCTCACGTTCGGGACCAAGCGATAGCTTCAATTTATATAGTATTTCAAATTAATTGAATTGGAATTAACGAGGTTTTACTGCATTGCCTTCACTCCCTTATATAAGATATTGTAAGTAGCACTAGCCACAAGCCTATCCCTTTGCTCTGGGTGATCGGTGAAGATACTGAATAAAATTTTAAAGTGGTGTTTTGGGCATTTCAAATAAAACAAGATGTGCAGTTCAAGTATTATTTATTTTATTATGTAATTTACAACCAAACTCTTGCACTGTTACAACATATTCCACAATCATTACAACCAAAGATGGCATAGTTAATTTATAGAAAAAAAGTTCACACAGTTTCTTGCAACTAAAAAAATTTAGGTTCTTGGGAATAAAATGCACCCCAGTGCCTTTGACCCCCTGAACTCATGCAAAAGAATTTGAGTTAAATGATGAGAGTCAAAAGAAGGTTAAAAAAAGTTTTGACCGTGGACATTACCGGTACAAGCTACATTGGCACGCTTTACTCTTTCATATGAATTATAGCTGGGATTTGCTGTGAAGGAAGCTGGGCTTTAACACTCTGGACAATGGCATAATAGAGACTTCCCACAAGGCATTGTATGACCCCTTGCGACTGCCTTTCTAACACAAACCAAAAAATTAATTTTCTTGATCATGAAAATGGAATTTATGAATTAAAATTTTGGCCAGATGTTCTGAAACGTTCTAGGAATTCTATAATATTTTACAAGCAGTATCTGTAACAACAAATGTATGCAACCATAAATAGCCAAAATATTACCCAAAATTAATAATTCTGATTTACGTAACTCTGTAAACCAATTCGTAAAAACAAGTGTAGGCCTAGTTACTTTCAAAAATAAAGAAGATACCAAATTATTGCAACGTTACAAGCTTTACTCTGTAGGTGGTGAACTAAAGATGGTTATGGCGTGTTAAGGAGGCAATACGAAAACACGTTCACATTTGTGTGCATTATACAGTTTTCCATTTATAACTGGGAAAATTGGGTAGGTTCCCAGTGGCACATGTGTTTTAGGGGTGCTAAGAAGTAAGGGATAAATTCGAAAGTAAAGCAAACCAACAGTTTAGTCAAATTGAGTTTTATAATAATATGTCAGTTAAGACACAGTAATGCAGATTTATTTTATCATTTTTGAATAGGCCTACAGCATAACTACAGGCCAACTTACATGTATAATTTTCTATACTGATAGAGGTGGTGGTGTGGCTGTGAAGTGTAGGGGTGCGATATTATTGCGGTTGATTTGTGCTTATCTCAACCACTGTCGAACATCACTTGACTGCTTTATGTTCCATGTCTGTTATTCCAGCCTGAATCTAAATATACTGCATTCTCAAATTGGTTTTAACTATTGAACAACATCTTTGAACTTATGAAACAGCATGAACTGACTGTTGACAACAGAAATAATGTTTCAATTTTGCTTTCGAGGAAAAAAGCAAAAAAAAAGTTTGACTGTTCAATTTTATCCCAGCATGAACATAAATTTAAATACTGAAGTGACATATTAACAACAGTTCTTACTGTTAAGAATTGTATATTTTTGGGTCACCCTTCTAGGGGCAGTGACCAAAAATTATGGTCATTATATAATGGCCTATTTTTTGGCTATCTTGAACTCATTAGCTAGTTTGATCTGTCTATTGACCAACACATTTACAGATGTGTGAACATGGGCAAAGGAAGTAAATCTTTCATGTGTTCAGACATCTGCGACAAACTCATCAATTCTTTCGTTGAACAAATCTTGAAGGAAGTTAGTGATACAAGATACTTTTCAATAATTGTAGATTCCACACCTAATAATTATTAAATTGATCAACTGGCTTTTGTATTGTGGTATGTTTTACTTTCGGATGCATTATTTCCATCAGTTTCGCAAAAGGCTGTGTGTGAAGCAACACTTTTTTCCTCATTCATTTCTCCAAGGAGTTTATTCCTTCTTTTCAGCCTTTACCTACAGAGGCTGTCTTCAATTTCAAAACAATACATTAAGCATATCAGTAGCGAAGAGGAAAGAAAACTAGAAACTTTAGACAGTATTTAAAAGAGCAAAACAGATTCGTTTGATGAGTATGAAAAGAAGGTATTAACCAGTTGTAGCATCCTAGAGACTAACTACCTACAGAATGGAAAACAGACAGTATTAACATACTGAACAGTTTTCTGCAACCAGAATCTAATGGAAATCTTAGGAATAAATTCCAAGGCAGTGTTTTTCTTAAAATAGTACTCAATCTTACCCATTCCAACTTTAACTAATGAAGAGAAAGATACTTATCTGTTTTACAAGGTTTAAAGTACTTCAAAATGTCCTTGATAAAGGATATAGTAACATTACTGCTGAAGCTAGAAGATTAGTTCAATAATATAATCAAAACCTTGACCAAGATGTGTGCTTACGCTTCCAGGCATATATTAAATTAGAGAAACTCGAACATCTATGAGAGTAATATCTTTACAGTAAGAGCAACTGACTGAAAAACTCTTTCCTAACTTAGGAATCACTATTTACAACACATGTCACAAGCTGCTCTGTTTAGAGTGGATTTTATGATTTAAAATGTATAAAATGGAAAAAAAAGAGTGATTATGGGTAAGGAAAAGCTAAACAATTGAATGCTTTTGTGCACAGTAAGTGGTACAACCTTGAAGATAGATGTGACTGAAGACTTTGCCAGATTCAATCAAAGAAAATAACACTGTTTAGCTAACTCATTAAGAATATGGTTTGCTAGCCTTAAAGGTATTTTTAATTTTCAGTACTTCAATGTCCATTATCCATCTGTGTGATTTCAACTTTATAAGTAAGGAAGACATTAAAAATGTTTAAATGTTAATACATAAATATTTGTGAATTTGTAAACATTTAAACATTTGTATAAAGGAGGACTGTGGTGTGGGGATGGTCTGTGATGCTAAACAATACAATTGCAACACAAGTAACCAATACATTCCTAATTAACACTAGCTCAACAGATTTGAAATGTGCTTTATCAATTGCCGGTTTCCAGTGGTGGATAGTAAGGTCAGCTTTCCGTTGGAGGGTTAAGGGAAAATCCCTCCTGAACCAAAACTGGAATTAGCACGTAATTGTTGGTTAATGAAAGAGGGGGGGGGGCAATTTAAAGTCTGCCCAGGGTGTCATAATATTTACATGTGGCCCTGGTAGTATACCGAAGGAATAATCAGAGATTGTGTTAAAGGTGAACGTTAAGCAATAAGTTTTTTGGGTGTTGTATTTAGTAATGTACGAGCAAACAGATTTTACTATTGCAGCCTTTGCTCTTTTCTGATCATTGATCATTAATGAGGAAAGGAAACCAGACCATATTACAAGCCAATTAAAATTTACAAGTGCCCTGCTATCTCACATATTGAAATTTCTGGGGTGTATTATAAAATAATAAATTTAAAAAATGAGAATGATCAAATAACAGTGACTTAGACATTAAATTCCTCATCTTAGTTGTGTTGTTTGGTTTTCGTTCAGTTAACTGCTTTCTTGAGTGCTATATGATCGTTGTGATTTCTTATAGTCATATTTCACTGAGATGTCATCTTGCTAGTGTTGTAACTATGCAGAATACTTACTGTTATGAGATGCTTGCTTGTGCACAAATGTACTGCAAAATGCCTTAAAAACTTAAGTCGTCACCAAAATTTATTTTGGTAATGTGGTCATTTTGAGCAGAAGTTTAGTTACATAGATACATATATATGAATGAACAACAATAAATAGTGTGCAGAAATTCATAAATAAAATATTTACACCCACAGTCATTGGAAAAATTCTGTTAAGAAACTAGAAACCAGCCTTTAGAAATAAAGGATAAAATTACTGGCTCATTGCAGAAAAATTGGGTAAATAATTAAAGATCAACACTGCCCATGCCAAACATTGTGGCAGCTGAATTAAACAGGGAATCGGCTGGAATGAGTCAAAGTAGCAGTGTTGCTTAGCCTAACATTATTTCAATAACAGTTTCTTCATTTGCTGAGTTGATTTTCCTTGAAAAAGACAGCCATGCAACTCCCCTGTTATTAAAAAGTTATTTATTGAAGAAGCTACAAACTTTAGTTCATTCACACTAGCTGTGAAAATCACAGAAATAGCTTCAAAGTACACAGGGGAGAAAGAAATATTTCAAAATATTACACAAATATAGCAAGTGGGATCTGAACAACCTGCATAAAAGTATCGGGGAAAGAGAGGTGTGTTTAAAAACATCTATAGGTATTTTCATTGTAAATATTACTCATTGTATTAGGAGCTGTGATTTTGTCACTGTGCCACATGAGGCTTCTTTCATGCAGTAAAGTATCAAGGAAATATATCTGTGTATTAATAACAGGATGGCTTCAGATTGAATATGTACAGAATTTAATTTATCAAATAAAAAGGGGGTGATAAAATAAATTACAAATCTGTGCAACACTGTAATACCAACAACAGGTTTGAAAAGCCTGATGATGGGGTTAAATTATTATATAAACGACCAATATAACTATTACCAAAGTGTATGAACACATCTGAAACAAAATTCAATTTTGAAAAATGTGAACAAAATTCTTTGCAGTTTTCCGAAATGTAAGTTGAATTTCTTGTCACGTAATTAAGATATAGTTAAGGACCCCTAAAAATAGTGAATAAAAATTGCCAGTTTCCATGTCTTACAATGTTAAAAGTAATGAAAAAAATTTTTTGTGTAATAATATCAAATTTAATGTAGTTAACAAAACAGTTTTCATCTTGCCTCATTATCATTAATTTTTAATATTTGCAAAGTATGCAAGGTACTTACTATGCAAATAAATTTTTTTTCTTTACCAGACTATATCCCCCTTTTTGTTATAACTACACATCCTGTGTTTTTTCTTCAGTTTTTGAGTTTTAAAATTTTCCTCCAGTTTATTCAGTTTCTTTCAGTATGTGTAGAAATGAAACTTTTTATTATAAAGAAATGTATATGGTCCTATTCAGTTAATTTGCAGGGTGGCCACCCAACCGGGAATTTGGGAAAGACAGAAAAATAAGCAGGAATAAAAAAAAAAAAAATAGGAATACCAGGAATCAATCAGGAATTTTTCAGTGCACTGGGAATTTTTACAATCTTATTCATGTTCAGTGACAGTTTTTCAGTAGATAAGTTTTCGATGAGTATCTAAGGCTTGAAAAGAAAACATCAACAACTGGAGCAGGTGGCTGGCTTACTTTTATTTCATCTTGTACATTTTTTTTACTACTTTTATGCAGTGTTATTAATTATGCAGCATGTTCAGAAATTCACGTTACAAACTTCTAGGGCTACTATAGGGGACTGAGTTGACTATATTTTGAATAGGAAGCCACGTCCGGAAACGTACAGTTTCCGTGCTACAGGCATTACAATGTTTGGAATGTGCCGGTGTTGTTTTGCAACCGGATAGGACAGCAGAGGATCACCTGATGGCACATTATGTTTACCCTGTTGATGTCAGAGGATCACCTGATGGCATGTGATGTTTTACCTGCTGTGGTATCATGCCTGGAGCCCTGTTCACTCTCTGTCTCCGATCAACATGGTTCAGCACATGTTTGTAGAATACACAGACACACTGTTGGTGTATGGTGCAGTGGAAGGGAATGGAAGAGCAGCTCGTCGGTTGTACCAAGATGCGATATCCAGAACACATGACTTCATCGCATACCCTTTTTGCCAGAATTGTGCGACAGCTCAGTGAACGAGTTAGCTTCAACGTTTAGAGAAAGGACTGTGATGTTCCAAAGAGACGCCGCACCCCCAAATTGTAAGGGACCATACTGTACTACGTTGAGCATGACCCGTCAACAAGTATGCGAACAATTGCACGTGCTTTGGATGTTTCAATCAGTGTAGTGTGGGAGGTTCTGCACGAGCAACAACTTCATCCTTATCACCCCCAAAGGGTACAGGCGTTGCAACCAGCCAATTTTATACTACGTGTTAACTTCTGCATGTGATTTCTGCACAGCTGCATTCTTGAGCCCCACTTTTCACAAAGAGTTCTGTTCACAGATGAATTCATGAGGTAGTATGTTCTCAATTCTTTAAATGGTCATGTCTGGGCAGACACAGATTTCCAATCAATGTGTGGGCACGCATTTTACACAATCAAGTGGATCGGGCCATACCTTCTTCCAACCAGGTTGACAGGTGCTACTTTCTTGTTCTTCCTAACTGACTTATTGCCCCTGTTTTTGGATGACGTGCCATTTAATGACCATCAAGAACTCTGGTTTCAGCATGATGGCGCACCACCACACTTTACACATGATGTTCGGGAACATCGTAACCGATGATTTGGGCAGAGATGGAAATGCTGCTGCCTTGGTCCGAGTGCTTGGCCCCCATGATCACCGGACTTAACACCATTGGACTATTTCCTGTGAGGTCATATGAAGACTATGATGTACAATGTTGATGTTGAGACTGAAGAAGAACTGGTGGCACGAGTTATGGTCGCTGCACAAGAGATTAACGGGATACCTAGTGTGATGGAACGAGTGTCGCGGTACATGATTCATCGGTACAATGTATGCAACCATGTTTTTGATCTTCACATTGAGCCTCTGTTGTAGTGAGCAGTTTCATATGGGACATATCCAGTGCAGAAGACCGATAGGAATGGGTTTTTTCCAATGTTGATACTAGTGTGAGTGTGATAGATGATAGTTTTTTTTGTTACATTGGCAGTGTTACCAAATAAATTTGACTTTATTCTGTAATGAGTCAAACATCACTTAATTCTGTACCTTAAGTCACACATCATTTGACATAGTGCTGTTCTGACATACTGCCTATCTGGTTGCATAACAACACCGGCACATCCGACACACTGTAAGGACTGTAGCGCAAAAACAGTACGTTTCCAGACATGGCTTCCCATTCAAAATATTGTCTACTCAGTTCCCTCTACTAGCCCTTGAAGTTTGTAATATGAATTTCTGAACAACCTGTATGTTGCTGTATTCAAAAGTGAAAATGTTTTAGATGAAAAATTTTTGTTGTAGTGTGGCGGTAATATATCGCACACATTTTGTTAGCACTAGTTTTGTGCAAAAAAAATTCTGTTTTACGTGGTCGCGCATTGTGTACTCGTGGATAGTTGATTTTCATAGCAGTTTTATCTTGCAGGATGCTGTGTTGAATTTTTTAATCTAACTGGTAATTTGTGTCGACTAACAAAATTGCAAAATGTTCGGTTACTACTTACAATGACAAGTATGCAGAAGAATTTGAATGTCTGGAAAATATCCAAAGTGCAGGACAAATGTCATATGCAATTTGTGTAGTGTGGAAATCAACATTGTATGGGAATAACTGCATTAACTAGTAATGTTAGAACTGCTTAACATATGCATTTCATCATAAGTAAGGAAAGTAGTTTGCTGCTGGATAATTTAGTGAAGAACACAGAAGCAGAAAACGTAATTTTTAAAATAGCAGGTACTTCGTCTGTGTCACGTCCATGCACATGAGGAGTGTCACATCCAAGTACATGAGTTTCAGGTG
Organism: Medauroidea extradentata; assembly: GCA_003012365.1. NCBI lineage: Eukaryota > Metazoa > Arthropoda > Insecta > Phasmatodea > Phasmatidae > Medauroidea > Medauroidea extradentata. The sequence continues at coordinate 1,016 of PNEQ01095786.1, read as the reverse complement.
TGACTTAAGTAATTGCTTAATCAAGAGACAGCAAAAGCGGAATTGGGAGGTGCATAGCAAGCATAATGAATCATATATATTGTAGTCCTGCAACTCTGGCATCGTCACTGTGGGCCTTTTTTCCTGACAGCAACATTGTCAGTAAAATACAGGTGCAAAGAACTAGGTTAGGCTATACAGTTGTTCATGGTATAGCACCGTATTTCAAAGATAATCTTACCAACTGCCTCAAAGCATGTGACCACATAGTTATCAGATTTGATGAGTGCTTAAATAAAGTATTTCAAAGGCAGCAGATGGACATTCAGGTTAAATTTTGGAATGAAATTAAATCTGAGGTTACTTGTAGATATTTAACTTCTGCATTCCTGAATCATACATGTGCCAGTGATCTGCTGAATTCTCTTCAGGAATTAGTGGGGTTTCAGTAAAACAAAATACTAATTTTGATGGCTGGTTTTAATACGCTAAGGAACTTGAAATCATTGGTGAAAGATGGATGTGTCAGTTGTGGGTGTTATAAATAATCTTCTGATAGATAAAAGTGTACATACTTGTAAAATGCTCATTCAAGATACACAGATTAAGAACTGAAGAAGAAAAGAACTCGAGAAGAAATTACTGCTGCTCAAGTTAAGAAACCTAAGGTTTTGGAGATCAAAGAACTGGACGCTAAAAAGACCAAACTGCTTGCTGATGCAGCAAATATGGGTAAGTTAAATGAAGTGAAAATTGCAATGAAAAAAACAGTAAATCCTTTAGGCAAATTTTAAAAACTGAAATTATCATCTTATTTTTTGCTATAAACCCTATCAAATAAACTGTGTTTCTTGGCGGTATGTGATCGAAGGTGTCAAGTTTCTTGTACCTTTCACGCCAACCTCTAAGTTTACGAAAATCTGTAAACCGTGTCGTAAGGTGGTTGCTGAAATCTGCAACCTACCCTTACCTGAAGAGATCCAAGAAGATCGAAACACGGGTATGTCATTCTTATCCTTGGACGGCCTTACGGTTAG
>PNEQ01095785.1:0-73925 GCA_003012365.1 Medauroidea extradentata | reverse complement strand
TAATTGTGTACCCCTTATGCCTATTCTATCTAGTTTTTTAAGCAGGAGCAGGTGGTCAACTGTATCAAAGGCCTTCCTAAGGTCTATGAATAGCCCAGCAGCTATTTTTCCTTTGTCTATTGCATTTTGTATGGGAATGATTGAGTCTACTATTGCACATGTTGTGTTAGAGTTCTTTACAAATCCATACTGTGATTTATTGATTATTCTGTCTTTATCTTTGAAAATAAAACTTACAATTCTCTTTTTGACATTTTTTTCTAGGATTTTAGATAGCGTTGATAATATGCTTATGGGTTTGTAATTGCTTGGATTATTTTTGTCACCCGATTTAAATATTGGGATAACTCTAGCTATCTTAACAACTTCAGGTACTACTCCTTCTTCTATTGATAGGTTTATAAGGTTTACTAAAGTAGGAACTATATTTTCAGAACATTTTTTTATTAATGTATTTGTAATGCCATCCATTGTTTTATTATTTTTGTTTTTAAGTCCGTCATTTTGTTCGCATAACATCCGTTACTTTATAGCTCCACAATATTCCCGCTAAACACAGAAAAAAATGCCAATAATTATTGTAATATATTATACTGTAATAAAGTTTAAATTAGCATAATCGCTCTCGTCTTTCGACCGGAAATAAGAGTCCGCCATTTTATCTAGAGTCAAAATACCACGTCCAATTGGGCTTCACCTCAGAGCATTGGAGATTGCTATTTCCGCCCCTCTATGTTTACTATATAGCTCGTTGGTACGACCATATATTGCAATGTTAAAACCACACTTCATTGCTAGTGGCGCTTTCAGCCATAACGGGGTCAACTCAATAGCATTGTTAGACAGGCGAGTGTCCAGACCTGTAGTTCTAAGACCGTGGTCAGAACAATCACAAGTATCAAAATAAGTGAAGACCTATAGAGATTTGAACAGTGAAATAAACAGTAAACAATCTGGAAATGGATAGAATTTTGTAAAAATTACACACATTTACCTAGGCCTATACCAATTGACAATTTTAGTACATAGTAAACCGATTTGCATTTGCTGCTACTAATTTCTTAACTCACAAATGTTACTATCATTTCGTAACACAAATACTACTAATTTCTTAACGCTGAAATGCTAATTATATCTTGACACTCAAATGTGTTTATTTATAATACAGCTACTTGATGGGAGCGAGGGTTGAGAAGAGATCCCAGTGAAGTTGGAGATTACCGGTTAAGGTTCGACTGAGTGTCCTGCGGCATAATTCACCCCACTAGGCGAAAGCCGATTAACAGAGAACCAGCACTCAGTGTGTAGCAGTGAGGTTGTCTCAGTGTCATGTAGCCTCCGTCTGGACTTCAGAGCTCTCCTTGCTCTCCGTCGCGAGATAATTAAGTCTAAAGAGTATTAAGGCTCTCCCAAATCTGATACACACTACAAATACACTCGACAGGGATTTCGGGCACCTGTACACCCAATAACACTGGAGTCGGGTTGGAGGGTCTCGTGCCCTGATGCGCTGAGGAAAGGCGAAGTCAATAACACACAAAATTTAGGGATATGCGATTGTAATTGACGTTAACTTTCATAGTTACTCCACTAGTAGAGTAACTCTGTGGTGATGACTTAAGCGGGCTCGGACTTAGCCTGTCTGAACGGCAACGCTGTACAAAAAAGCACCTGACTGCACAGAGAATTATACGTAATGCAAGCCCCATGGGAGTGGACCGAGACGACAGAGGTGAGGGATGTACCTGGGGCACTGAAGTTAATATAGTGAAAATGGTTCCAAGACTGGACGAGTTATTGCATGTTAAATCATTGAAACCAAACAAATATAGGTGCTTGGGGCGACCAGCGCCGAAACCCCTCTCTGTCCTGCCAGTCGTCAACTGCCGAAGCATTGGCGAGCTCGGGAGACTTCCGCAGCTGAGCATGCCAAAACTTCAGAAAACATAAAAAATTACAATTTACCTGAAAACAGTATCACTAGAAATTCTGAGTGAACTATTCTTGACGTTTAATGTCACAAATTGTTTTCCGGAATGTTAATTGATGTTCTGTGAGCATAATGATGCAATTTGTATTTTACATAATTTAAATTAACGGAAAGTAATGGTTAAATAAAAAGTGGTGACTCATTTTAAAGTGCACTTAAAATATAACACTTATATTAACAAACACTGAAAATTATAAAAGTTATTATAAAGATTTTGTGGTAGAGTCTAGCTGCTTGGACGAGTCCATTTTGGCGAACAACAGTGTTAGGAGGGGGGATGGGCGTTTCTGCAGCCTTTTGAGGTTAAACATGACTTTTATTTACTCAGGCTGTTTAATAGCAAAACAAGGTACGTCTCACCTAGATAATAAACACTGCCTATCTCATAACACTCACACCAGTGCAATATGTTAACTTAGTTGTAAATGGGTTGCGACTACTTAACATGTGATTCCCAGTGAGTTCACGAAATTGTTACTTTCCTATCAATGCATTGGGTACTCTAAGCCAGGTTGGACATGGATTGATCGCGCAGTGGTTCCTTGTATCGATACTGCAGGGCACTTTCCCATATGCTAGCAGTGCTGTCAGTATCGGAGTTTCAGTGCACCAGATAGACTGTACTGAAGGGGCACACTGCATGGTCCGCATCAAATGGCCCCCCTCCTCGAGTCCATGTATGCACTGTGACATCCGTCTTCAGCTTACCTGCAGCAGGAGTGGCTCCTCGAGACCATCGGCCGTGGTCGGAGCTGGTAGTGCCCCTGTTGAAGCATCGATTTGCGTATCTTCACTGGCATAACTGCCAGTGGCGTATCGTAGTCCTGTTCCAAGGCATGCAGTATAAGCTCCGACTCTACACTTTGAGCACGTGGACTCAGTATGCCTATTTGTTATATCCAATGAACATGTGTTGTGCAGGCTGAGGTTTATTACTGGACAGTATGTTCCTTGCCTCTTATATGCTACTGGAAGAAAAGCATAACTACTCCTACAAGTAAAATGGTCCCACAGACAACTTAGAGTTTAGTATAGTCAATTGCTTGTCATTGCATGCCTTGGAGCACTACCACTATATGCCCCTGGTCGCTGCAGTGTGCTGCAGTGCCTCGGCATCCATGCAGGTGGAGCACCTACAATGCACATGCTCGGAGCGACAGACAGGTGGGAAACCTCCCCTGTCGGTTTGTGTTGACATATCAGTGGCGACCTGGGACTGCTGCTGCGATGGCCTGGGAACGGTGTCCGGGCGTGCTATTGTGGGGACAGGTGGTGTTCCCAGTAGGTTCCCCTCCTCCAGCAGACTCCAGCGACACAGTGTCTCTGCCAGCATGTGGTCAGAGGGTGGCCAGTCGCCATTTGTCATTGGTGGCAAGGCGATGGTTAACACAACTTTCCCTTTCGAGGTCCATGTGTGTGGGGGTGGTTCTGTTATAGCCTGGGGTGCGACCACAGGTTTGACTATGGAACTGGACGCTAGGCGGCATCTCGATGCCGGATGTCAGTAGACTTGAACGAACGGCAATGAGGGGTCCTACCTCTGCCGCAACTGTGGAGTTGATCTCTAGGTTAGTTCAGGGGAGTGTGATGGTCAACCTTCTGTGGTGTTATCTCGCTCTTCACGTGGCCCTTGTTCCACTGATACTGGCTCGGGCGTGCTGGCCATAAGGTGATACCTTATGTACCTGGTAGGTGTCGCCTCTCCTGTATGAGGTGTCTAGCCATCCTGCAGTGTCCTTCCTCTTGGTCGCTGGGGGAGTGGTATCGCTATATTAGGTGTCTCTGCCTCACTGTAATCATGAAAGAGGTGTAGGTCATCTCTGAGCACCTTTGCCTGTCCTCCATTCCCGTGTTGTATCAGGTGTTGTATCAGTTACTGACCAAGGTCTTCACGCATATGCTAGAAACATCATAAGCCTCTGTACATTGTGGGAACATATCAGATACCACTAAAATGAACCTGTTCCCATTGCAGTTTTGAGGTAGGGTCCCATGATGTCAAGGGTCATTGATTCAAATGATTGTGTAGGGATGCATGGTTGCTGTTGCTGCTGACCACCTGTGCAACGGGACTTATAGCTGTTACAGATGTCACACTGGCGAACATAGTCTCGAGTAGCATGGCTTAATGCTGGACCAATAGAACAGGTTTGTGATATTCCTCTGAGTCTGGTGGGTGCCTGGATGGCCGGCGAACTGGCTGTGATGTGCTTGCTGCAGTACATTCTCGCCCTCGATAGTGGGTATATAGAGTTTCCATGGCCCCTCCCATGCAAGGGGAGCGTGTCTCTTCTCGGCCATCAACCAACCTCAAGTGGTCCCCTGTCCTTGTCTTGTATTCCGCTCATTTCTGTTGGCAAAATTTTCCAATCCTTTTCTGCCACTACCATGCGGTCGTATATCATATGTACGTACGCATGGCGATATTTGGCTGGAATAGGCAAAACTGTACAGCCTTTAGTGGATGGTGTTTTGACAGCAGCATTTCTTCCCATTCTGTGACGTCACACATATTAACGTCGGGCAAGGTGTGCGTGACTGGGCATCCGGATAGTTGGTTTTCATTGCTGGATATGTGCTTGACCTCGTAGTCGTAGGTTTGCAGGACCATTGACCCCCTCACCAGTTTGCTACAGGATTCCCACATCGATTGTATCCAGACTTGGCACTGTATGTTGATGCATAACACGAATCGCTGGCACTCTAAACAAGCATGGTAGTGCTTCATCCTCCACATCACTGCCTAGAATTCCTGTTCGTTTACATGCTAACGTATCGGCCGAACTTTGCACTCGAGTAATCTATCACAGTTTTTCCCCCTTTGTTGCTGTACTCATATAGCGCCGCACCTATTCCCTCTTGACTCGCGCGTCGGTTTGAAGGTACAGGGGCATTGACAGTCTTAATGGGTAGGGTAGGGGGTCTTGCATTGTGCGAACTTCTTCTTGATTTATAGAAAAGCTCTATCTGTCTCTGTGGTCCAGACTTATCTTCCCTGGGGCCATAGTAGCATTGTTCGCGGGCTGTCATAGTTGCGAAGTTTTTGATGTGCTCTCGGAGCCAGTTGATCAACCCAAAGTACTTTTGCAGTTGCTTGCTAGTAGTGGGTGGTCGGCACTCTTTCACTAGGTGCAGGGGTTCGGGGTTGGGTTTCACCCGTTCTTCACTCACGACGTGCCCTTGCCGATTTGGCACTTGTGGATGGCACCGGTTAAGGTGTTGATGGCCAGTTGCTCGAGCACCAGTGATAGATGCATCAGGTGTTCTTCCCATGTCTTCGACCATGTAAGCACATCGTCAGAATAGGCCAAGGTGAATTCGCCTTAAAAGCCAGCCAGTACCTGGACCATCATGGTCTGGAATGTTGCGGGAGGCCTTGCTGTCCGAATAGCATTGCACAGAACTGATATCGGCTGCTGTCGGGGACCATGAACACTGTCTTCTCCTGGTCATCCTGGTGTACTGGCATCTACCAGTGGGGCCTGACTCTTGGTGGTCTGTTTTATGTGGTGCATGTCGACACAAAAGCATTGTATGCTGTCCTTTTTGGGTGCTAGGATGATAGGTGAATTGTATCGGCTGTTCGCCTATTCTATAATACTGTACACGAGCATCTCATGTATTTGGTCGGGTTAGTAATCCTTAGGGGGTGTGTATATTGGTTGCGTTGTAGTGAGCTCGATTTGGTGTTCTGTCATAGCTGTGCACTTCAGCTTGGTGTTGCCAGCAAACACTTTGCACCTTACGTCGAGCAGATGCTGGAAAGCAGCCTGGTAAGCGAGCAGGACTTCACAGGATAACTCGCTCAACTGTACCACAGGTAGGCGGTCCCTTGTTCTGTATTTTTTACTGTAAGCTGTTCGGCTCTCTGTCGTGCTAAAATGTATATGCCAAGCTGCCGGTTCTACCACTATGTTTTGCTCTGTGAACCAAGGCAGGCCCAATAAGATTTCCTCCCTTAACTCCGGTGTGATTGGTGCTGTTGTTATTGTTTCTATGTCACTTATTCGTACGGAAATAGTGGCTCGACCAATTGCTTTACATTTTACATTTTTAGCGGCTAGTTGTATAGCCTCATTCCCAGGTGTAGCCTTCTGAGTAGTAATATATTCTGGTCGAACAAAGTGATGTGATGCGGTGTCTACGAGGGCATAGTAACAGAGGATATTGATACTAATATTTAAAACACTGGTTATGTCTGCTGTGAATTCGATTCAGCAGTGCCGATTGAGGTGTTGCGTCTTGTTTGTTTACATGTGACCCTGGGCCGACGGTGACGACTGGTCTCATGATCCCTACTGACCATTTATCTGTGGTTTGCTACCAGTCTTGCCACTCCGACTGTCCGTAGCAGGTGTATTAGGGCAGTCGTTATGCCAGTGCATCTGGCGACCCTCACAGTACCGACGTGGAAATCTAGGTAACTGACAGTAGTCTGGTTGAAACAGATGTTCGTGTACATTGTTTACATGACCCTTGGGTGAAGATGTTCGTTCTTAACCTTGTACTCCGTCGGCATTGCCACATTACGTCATATAGTGTTGTTGTGACAACCGAGATGGGTGGCGTGCTAATCACATGGCTGGCAGTTGGGGGTCTCGATTGCTGTGGTATTGCCGGTTGCAGCATCTCCCGCTCGAATAGTGTTGCCACACTGATGAACTCCTCTGGGCTGTAATGTATTAATGGCACCAACGATGCTCGGTAATCTGTTCTCGCTGTTTCAATTATCGTCGTAAGCACTTGGCTGTCCATCAGGTGTGTTTGGTATTTGCGAAGAACATGGTACTTACGCAGCTAACGGTTCGTAAACCAGTGGTTCAATGGCTAGCCGGCTTTGTGTTTGTAATGACCCGGAAGCTCCCTCATATTGAGCTAGGAACAAGCTACGGAACTCGTGCTAGGGCATCCCATATCGAGTCATGTTGCACCACAATTTCCCTGCCTGGCCTATTAGCTGTCTGCCGAAACACTGGGCCCATTCTTCCTGACCTATGCCACATTTCTGCTGTCGGTATGTGCAGTCTTCCATGAAGTCCGTCAGGTCATCGCTCGGCAAAATGGCAAACGTAGGTAGCGACTGGAAAGGTTTGCTGTGATTGGCCGATGGTTCGAGAGGTGGGCGAAGTTTTGATAAATTAGTCAATGGATGGCCGCACTGTTACAGTAGGTTTCGTGGTCGAGTACATGTAACGTAATAATAGTTGGAAAGTGGCATTGTATTTTAATAGATAAATTAATGCGATATGTTTCTTGCCCAACTCGCCCAAACTAAATGCTGGATCACCAGTCTGTAAGTGCCAGCAGGTTTGCTTAAACACATTCAAACGGTTAGCTCGGTAGGTTTCTTTTTGGATGCATGCGACCTACATACAGTTGACTTTAAAACAATATTTATTATTCTTGACCGGATTTGACACAGTAAAATTGATTCGTAGTGAGTTCTCATCACTCTGGAACTTGAATTAAATTTATGAAACTCAAACCTCCCACTGAAATGTTGCTATGTGCGAGAGCTACTTTGCTGTCGTCACTCCTCTCAACTCAGTACACATCAGTGAAATCATCATTAAAAACTAAGAAATCTTCATGGGTAACGGTGCATGCATTGGCAACCAGAAAATTTTACGAGTTAGCTTTTGTAACTTGGTATTTAAAATATATTCCGTTTTTTAAGTCAGTGTAAGATTACAGAACCTCGCAGGTGGGCGGCAAGCGAAAACAACCTGTCCAATTTCGTCACATGCATGTTAACCAATGAGATGCATTTTCAATGTTTACAGCAGCATTTGAAAATATGGCATTTTTAAAGTTCAATAATCGGAAAATTAAAATAAGCACAGAATTATTACTTTGTGTGGTTGCATTTGGCACAAAAATGTTTAGGAAGAATCATGTAAATATTAAATTGTTTTTCTAGGTACTACCTCCATTGTGGCCATGTGGCCTCGGTGTGCCAAAACGTCCCATTCACACACTCTCACATTTTACACCACTCTAATGTTTTGTTTGAACACTTTGAAGTCCTGCAATGGGCGTTAAACTGATGGGGGCGAAGGTTAAGGTGGTGTCCCAGTGAAGTTGGAGATTAACGACAAAGGTTGGACTGGACTGGGTGTTCTGTGGCATGCCTCACCACGGTGCATTTCCCTATTAGCAGAGAACCGGCACTCAGTGTGTTGCAGTGAGGTTGTCTCAAGGTTGTGTGGCCTACGGCCGGGCTTCAGAGCTCTCCGTCGCGAGATGCTTACATCTAGGGAGTATTAAGGCTCTCCCGTCTGATACACACAACAAATACACTCGACAGGGGTTTCGGGAACCTGTACACCCAATAACACTGGAGTCGTGTTGGGGAGTCCTACTTCCTGATGCGCCAAGAAAAGGCGAAGTCAACAATACACACAAAATTCAGGGATACATGATTGCTATTGCCGTTAACTTACATCATTACTCCACTGATATAGAAACTTTGTGGTGATGACTTAAGCGGGATCGGACTTAGTCTGTCTGAAGGGCAACACTGCACAAATGCACCTGACTACGTAATGCAACCCCTGATCGACAGAGTTGAGGGTTATACCTGGGGCACTGAAGTTAATATAGTGAAAAAGGATCCAAGACTTGAAGAGTTATTGCACGTTCAATGAATGAGATCAAAGAAGTGTAGGTGCCTGGGGCAATCGGAGCCGAACCCCCTCTCTGCCCTGCCATCGTCAACTGCCGAAGCATTGTCGGGCTCAGGGAGGCCTCCAGCTGCTGAGCATGCTAAAACTTCGCAAATCATAAAACATTATAATTTACCTGTGAACATAACACAAAATATTGTGTATGAACTATTCTTGATGTTAATGTCCCAAAGCATAATGATGCAACTTGTATTTTATGTAATTTAATTTAAAGGAAAGTAATGACTATGCATATAATGATGGCTCATTTAAATTGGCGTGTAAAACACAACATAACATTGGTATTAACAAACACAGAATATTGTTTAAGTTACTATACAAATTTCGTGGCAGAGCTTTGCCGCTGGGGCGAGTCCACTTTGCCGAGCAACCGCAAAGTATGGAGGGACAGGGGCTTTCTGCGCCCTGTTGAGTTTGTGCACGACTTTTATTTCCTCAGACTGTTTAATTGCAAAACAAGGTTTCCCCTCGCCTGAGTAATTAACACTGCCTATCTCATAACATTTCACATTACTGTAATGTGTTAAATTAGTTGTAAATGGTGTTGCGACTATTTTTTAACATGTGATTCCCAGTGAGTTCACGAACGTGTAACATTCATAGCAATGTATGGGGTTCTCTAAGCCATGTTGAACATGGGATGGTCGCACACCGTGGCATCTGTGGTGTCGGGATGCCATGGTCCCTTGTATCGGTGGTAGTGCCAACCCTCGTATGGTCAGTATTGGAGTTGCGTTGCATGCGGCGTGGTCCGCGTCATACTGTCATACACATTTTTAACATTTCACTTTGTATTTACAACACGATACTATGTCTTTCAAACTTCCGTAGTACTTCGTTTCCAGCCGAAATTAAGGGAAACCTCAGATTATGTGTTTATGCCATACACAATACTTAAATTTCGTCATGAAACTAGAATTACAAATTCATGTTTCCCTCTGGAGCGAAATCTCACATTCACACAATTTGCACAACACTCAAGCAGTTTCCGATACCCTAGTTTCCGAAACTAGAGTTTCATGTCTCGGTGTAAATATGCTCATAGTGGGTAGAACATGACATTTTTCACATAAAATTGACAGGGTCTCAACAGATATTAGATAAACTTACAGCTGGAACATCGCGTATATTCTAATGCGAATGGAATGCGACCTAGAAGCTGGAATCACAACTACCACGTAGGATACATATGTTATGTTACTATCCACAAAACATAAAAACAAATAAACGAATCACTAGCGCTCTTGTCTAGTTCGTGGAGAAACGTCCATGCAAAGGGGCAGTCACGCGGAAGGAGTTGTGAGGTCACTATTTTCTCGAATTACAGACGTCTTACCGATACAAAAAAAATGAAATTATTTAATGTTCTTACTTACATAAATAAATTAACTTATTTAATTTTAGATTTATAATTTTCAATAATTTTTTCTGTAACTTATTACTAATTATAATTCTGCCATAAGTGGCTCGCACGATCGTTGTAAAGTTGTTACCCTGTTGTTATAATGAGTTTTACTAGAATGTTTTTTAAAATAGTATTTTGAATGTGGTTTTTGAACACAAGTATTACTGCAGTTAATTTTAAGTGATTCTTATCTGAATTGTTTCAAACATGAGGGGTCGCAGGTTTGCTTGCCGAACATCATTCAAGTAATTTACTAATAAAGAGGTTTTTAGTTTCTAAAAATTTTAACTAGTAAATTTTTAATTTCATAATCTAGTGTATTAAAAAGTTTTAATGATACAGTAGCATAATACGAATGCATTTTAAATGGCTGTGGAGATTATTCAATTCGACTCTGCAACCAGCCCACCATCTTAAAGGTAAGTTCATAGGTGATAACATAACAGTAAGCATAGAACATAAGCCATTCGCACAAGAATTAGTCTCTATGTATTCTTACCTACAAATTCATGCTGACTTAAGATATTGTAAGCATAGGACAGCAACCAATCTCAACAAAGCAGTTTGTGAATAACCACCATGGTGGTTTAGCCTCAAAAAATACACTCGAACAAAACAATGCAAGAATAAAAAAAAAGTTACATTAACAACTATATGTTTCTATATTGTAAATAATGTTTTACGCTATGCAGTTTGTAGGAACTTTGTGTCTGTAATTCATTTTATATTCAATTATGATTCCACTTCAAATATGTTTTAATGGCCTTAAGTTTTATACAGCAAGGAATATTTCAAAATTGTAGAAAAATTGACGTTGGCTAAACATAACGGTAATAATCCAATTGTGAACTAATTTTGCACAAGGCGTCTGGTCGTACGCAGTTTCTACTGTTATGTTACATGTTCTGTGCTTATGTTTTTTAATTGTGAACTAACTTTAACTACTTTGCATAGTAAATAAACGGCCAATCGATATCGAAATAAACAGATACATCGATTAAATAAATGCTTAAACGAGAGTTCAATTATGTACCAAATGAGAAGTCGATAGTGAGCTAATTAACGAAAAATCTATCGACAATAATCAATATCGCAAACAGTAGGAGTTCGTGATTCCTCGGGTAGATTCGTCTTTTACAGGTTGGCCAATACGTGAAATGTGAACATTTCTTCCGTAACAAGTATTTAATTTTTTGTTCTTTTGTTGGCTATACATGTGTGACATGTTTACTTTTTATGCTTGGAAATAAAAGCACGGCGCAATGCATTGAAACAACGTCTCTCTACTTTACTTGCTCTGTAGTTCATACTACGAGTTTGAAAAATGTTGAACCATTTCCCCCGTTTTCCCTACTCGAGCTACACCCCATGGGCTGTACTAAGGTTAATTCTACTACAGGTTAGAAAGAAAATACGTTTGTTCTCTTATGGGAGAGGTTGGCACAGGGAAAATTTCTGCCACTAGTTTCGCTTCGATCGCTGAGACCTAATAAATACGAAACCGTATTAAAATTAAATTTAAATGAACTTGGAAATTATATTTGTCATTTAATTTAATTTTCAAGTGAAAAGAAACCAATTTCGCCTTTTAAATGGTCAACTTAATGAAACTTAAAATTCAGGAAAGCTCTGTGATGGGTCAGTTTGGTGCATTAGCGATACCAGCGCTCAAGTGGCAGAAATTTTCCCTGTGCCAAACATTGATCTTTCTAACCTGTAGTAGAATTAACCTTAGCTGTACTGAAGGTCCTTTTGGGTGCACATACCTAAGGATTTTGGGGTTGGGTTCAGAACACCAAAGAATCTAGATGTGTTTAAAACTGGTTTTTGTCAGTGTAAAGTATCGGCATAAATAATTATTTATCATAAATTGTTTTGCAGCGAAAGATATAAAATTATTTACGATAAAAATAGAAAGTGTTTGAAAAAGCATTAAAAAAAAAAAAAACTAGGTTAAGACTTTACAGCTACTTTTAAGATGGTTTCACAATCAGTACTTATCATTTGTGGTGTGCAAAGTAGAAAGTTTATCAACTGTGTCGCATGTGCATGCACGCTTTGCGAGGTTGAAAATGCTTGCATGCGACCTCAGTGTTTCTATTTTTAAAAGTACGTATGCAGAGGCGTAGGAACGTTTCTGAATGAGGAGGGGAGGATGTATATATTAGAAAACTCAACCCCTGTAATAAATCGGGGGTCCGGGGAAACTCCCCCCCCCCCCCAGGAAAATTTTATTTTTCAAGTAGTAAAATTATGCAATTTATGCTAAACATAAAACTTGCTTGAATAGTGATTCTTTTTTGATTGGTTGGAAATTTGTTTTAGCGAAACGTTTTACGAAGAAACAGATAACAATCCGGGAGCTTAGCACTCGAAAAAAAATCAATTTATATCAGAAAAAATAAACAAGAACATCATACACAGTATTTTAAGCAATTTGCGCAACCAAAATATATTTTGACGACATACTTGCGGTACATAAATTGTTACAATAGCATTCCGTGCTGTTTGCGATGCAGGCATTGTGTAGTAATCAAGAATCTGTGTAATACAATTAAACAAAAATTGAAGTAGAATTAATATTATTCCTCACCAGGAACTCCACTAAACGTGCATTTTAATTGTTTTGAATTCTACATGCCAGCTATGTCAATCACGAAAATACTACGACCTTAATAATTAAGCTATGTGATTTCAGTCTTTAAGAAAATAATGTTACAAGGTTATCTTCGTGGTAATATACATATTTATGGAAATATGGTATATATATATAATATTTATATGAAGCTTGTGTAGCACGATTTATTCAGTAGTAAGGAATTACATGTGTTACATGAGCTATTTGTTAAAGTAGTTTTAGGACTTCTTGAAATTCAATCTCTAAGATCATAAAAACCGAAGTGTGGTTTCAATTAAGGAGGAAGTTATTGCCAAATAGTAATTGTTTTGATAATTTTTATATTTGTACGAGATATTGTTTGTTTTGTATACATAAGCTGTGATTGTTTTTAAACAGTAATGAAAATGTTCTAGCTTTCACAGTTTGTGTATAGTGGCACGTCAAATCCAAAATTTGCACATAACGGTTTTATACAAGAAACGAAAACTAACTGACTTAATTTAATGAATTAATTCACACCGAAGAAAAGTGTCACGGGCTACGTTTAGACATACATAAAAACAGGCGATGAAATTTTTTGTATTAAAAAAAATCTGCAGACTATTGATCATTTTTGATTTCAAATTCAGTAATTTTTTTAAAAATACAAAAAAAAAAAAAATTCATTGAAGGTTTTTTTTTTATAAATATCTTGACGTAACCTGTGACACTGCTTTTCAGTGTGAATTATTTCATTTCTCTACGTCAGATGGGTTTTTTCGTTTCGTCTATAAAACCGTTTTTATTTAAATTTTGGCTTCGACTTGCCCCTACACAAAAACTGTGAAATCTAGAAAATTTTAATTACTGTATAAATATTGTCACAATATATGTCTGTAAAGTAAATTACATATCGTGCACATATAAATTTTTTTTTAAAATTAAAATTCTGCATGGAGTTCCTACCCCCTCCCCGTTTTCAAACATTCGTATCTCGCCGACGTGTCAAGATATCGAGATGATTTCCGAATAGGAATGAAACCTACGTAAATACCTACTAGGCTATTTCATGATTTTTCAAAATTCGACAGTTTAACGGGTGGAAATTCGTAAATTGTTACAATAATCCCATAAATCAAATATTATGACAACGGAGAAATAATTTTAAAATTGTTACTTTTTGTCGTCCTATACACATATATATATACACACATATACACACGTACATTTGCTTTTTAACAATTCTGACGACCTATCTTAACGTAGTTGATTGTGATTGGGACACTGGTAAGAGGTTTAGGGTTCGAATCCCGTGTAAGGAATGGCGACAGGGAACTGCTATGCTATTGCAGACGCACATACTAGTGGCAGCTGTCAGAAGAGTTAATTTTCTATTGACGTGTGCGACAATGTGATTAAATGTAAGCTGACATATTCGTGACGGGGACAGTTGAGCTGAGAGATTTGGAAGGCTGTTAGAAGCTAAGGTTTTAAGCGACGATAACGGATGACATGAGACGGATACAGAACAACGTCGGGAATGAAGGTCCAGGAAAACGCGAGATCCCTAAGAACACCGACGTGCGGCATCTTACAGGCACGATTATCACACGTGAAAATCCGGTTCACTCTGCTGGTAACCGAACCCATATTACAATAATGTTGATAATTTTTAAAATAATAGCTGACTAAACCGCGGCCGGGTAGCTGGTACAAAATACAACAGATTTCTCCCTCTACAACACAAATAACTACACAACACCCTAGTTGTCGAACAATACGATATAGAAAAGCTGTTCCGTTCACTGAACTTGGAAACATATTTCAGTATCTTTGTGAAGCTGACTATAGCTGATTGGTCACGGAAAATACCGGACCCTGAAGAAGGAGGAAACTTGCTTGACCCGGGTCAATATTGTGGACAGATAACTAAAATATTTACAGTAAAAAACGGCCTGAAGGAGTGTCCAGTAGAGGCTTTACCAAAAGGATCAACAGTTTCAGTAGACTTAGAGCACATAATATTTTACTCACGCGTTTATACCATTAAATTAATAGTAATAGTTTAATTGTATAAATTAAAATCAGTATAAATATAATATTAGATTAAACATATACCGCTTGCTGTATTGTATTTGTTTATTTTATATGTTATGCACTAATATCTACGGAGGTACAATTTATATTTTGTAACCCACTATCAAATTTGGAGTGGAGGGTGGGGGTGGGGGCGTACATTGTACCACTGTACCCTCATGTTGCTACGTCACTGGTATAGTTTATCACATCCATCAGATCTCTTTGTGTACATTTCCGTACAAAGGTATTGGATAAGTCATGTAAACGAAATAAAATTGATCAGAATACATTAAAACAAATTTACACACATAGACAATAATTTGGCAAGAATATGTTGTTCGTTGTTCTGGTCTAAATAGGACTTCGTCATTTTGGACCCACATCAGCATTATTCGTTGCCACCACCACATATGTGTGTGTGTATATATAAAAATTACATACACATACAAAATGGCCAAATATCTTATTCTATTATATACATTTTTGCTTATTGGTTGCATATATATTGTTATTTTTTAACGATCCTTGTAATGCGGGCAAGTTGAAAACCCAAAAAATAATTTTGGACATACTCCATTGCAGCATATGGTGTATCATATATAATCCAGAGAATACACACAAATAAACAGACACGTAAACAAACAAAAGAACTTTGTTTGCAACTGGCAAACAAAGGTAAATATATTTAATATTACAATGGATTCAGTCAATGATTTACAAGAAAATAACGGAAACGAACACCCGAGCACCAAATGTACAAATCAAGGAAAAACTAAATAAATAACTAGATTATTCCACAAAAGGAATTCCGTCAGTAAGAACGAAAAAACAGACAGAATATAATTACAACCGCAAACAGGCAAATTGAAACGAACGACAAAAAGCTGGACGTAGACGACACAGCAGAAACACAGACACCTTGAGGAAAGTGAATGAAAACAAGTAACACAGTAACTGCGACATTGAAAAAAACAGACGAACAAAATGGTCTCCTTGCTACAGAACAAAATGCGACATTTCGGAGACTGCTATCTGTCTCCGTCTTCGGGCAAATATACAGTGCGAGGAGCACCTGCAGACTGAGTATGGGCACTTTATTTTCCTAACCTACCCTGATGTACTGTCATGGTGGAGGTCCGGGGGAGGAACGGGACCTAAGTGTGTCTCAGGGCTGAGCCCCATACGCCTACAAAGGGGAGATTTCATGCAAGGGGGCATTCATCGCGGCAGAGAGGGATTGGGCAGACATGGCCACGATTTTGGCCATAACTACCTCTCTAAATGTACCTATAGCTAAACTATAATCTATAATCTAAGGAGAGAGAGGGAAAAACCGGCATAGTACTATAAAATTCCTCTCGACAGAATAGGAGTGTAACCACGCAGAAATAACATGTATTAAAAATAAAATGGCATTGGAAAAAGAAGGAGGGTCCAGGTTATTAGTAGAGTTGTGAAGTAAGATTGGGGCAGGGGAGCGGGATTTGTGATTTCTTTATTTATTTCATTCCTTTGTTTTGTTTGGGAGGGCGCTGTATGGGCACTGGAAAACAAGGGGTTTATATACTATGTACCCCCTTTTCTGTCCCGGCCACTAGGAAAGAGCCATGCCCTGATTGGCTGCGCGGTTAAGAGTCTGTTGGCATTGGCTAATGCTTTCCTGTGATGATGGCTGTGGCTTAGTTATTTTTGTTGAAAATTTACTTCTTAAATTATTAGTAACCAAATATTTTCAGTTCTATCATTTGCTGGCTAAATTCATTTCTGTTACTATGAATGCATAAACATTGTTAGACTGAATTTAAAGAATGGGATGTAAGGCGGTTGCAGAAAATGCTAATTGAAATTAGTGTTTCCTTCATCATTGGTAAACACGAAGAAAGAAATAATACAGTGAAACGTGTCGAGATATTCAAATACTTATGACAGAGGTATATTTATTCACGGCTAACTTCAGTATCTCAGGTTCTGGTCTACCTCTAGCAGAAACATTATATCAATATATAAAGGAAAACTAAAGAATAAGATCGTGTAGTCCATGTTTACTACAACACTGCAACAACTGATTGCTCTTAAGTGCTTGTTCCCGAGTTTTTTTCAGATCGGTGCCAATAACTCAAATATTTTTAAACCAAAAGTTTTGAAAAAATTTGAGTCAATGTGCAATCACACGATGCACAATACTGTGGACGCGTTTTTTTAAAATAATGTACCATTCGCCAGCAAAAAATAATTTCCTTCATTTTTGCTTATTTTCACGACGAAAAACGTGGTACTTTGGGTAATAAAGTCTAAAAAACCGTTCAGTATAATTTTACAAAAAAATTTAGCTACAAATTATAACATATAAGTGTCAAAACTGTGCAGCGAAATTTTGATATGAGTATTAGGTAGCAATAAAAATTTTTTTTCCAAATCACTGCAAAACTCCGTAACAAAGCCTTAATCATAAAACACATATTTTTTATCCACAGACAGATTAACCTTAGATGTTGAAATTATTCACGCCGTAGCACGGTATTTACAACCTGTAATGTGTCGAGATATTTCGATATTTTACAACATTAATTTTTAGTTACACCTTTTTAATGTTTGACCAAAAACTTGTCTGTTTTTCTATGTTCACATGCGAAAATGAGACTACTGCAAAGTAACGTGCCAGCGGCAATATCATCAACTAACAGTCGAAACGGGAGTAAAAAAATAATACGTTGGCAAATAGACGACTGTCCAAATGGCCATGGTCGCGACGTTTCAGGGGCTGACATCATAGCTTTCATCTTCAGGTAGCCTTATGTTAATTATTGTAATTGGAAGCAATCACGGGTCCAGTTACTGACATGTGTGCTTAGCTGTGAAACTTGGCTCATTTTAGTTGATTTACTTCTCGCACATTCTCACACAGCTCTGAGAAGTACTTAGGTAGTACCATTGAATATATATATATTCAATGGTAGTACCATCATTATCGTACAGCTGCGATTACTTCTGACGCGCGGGTACCCGTTCTTTCTGGAGTGTTTTAAATGGAACAATCTAAATCAGAATCACGGAATATTGACTCCTGATGGTAACAGTTTCAACCAGTAATCAGTGACTATTCAGTGAATGTAATTTTTTTTACTGATTTAATAGGTTGAAATTACTCCATAAAGTGTAAACGTGTATTCGAAACTAGTTCTGTGTCATTGTGATTGTTTTAATCCCCCTGCAATGATGCTAGCATCACTATAGTGAGCAGCTTCCTGGCACGAGAAATTCATCATGCCCTGAATATGAAACGATATATTTCAACCATAAAAAGTATTAACTTGTCATACATAACTAATGGAACGCCCGATATATCGGCGTATCGCAATCGATTTTCTGTAATTTATGGGAGCTATAAATCGAAGCGAAACGATGCTGAAAGGTGGATGTCGCACAGCTCTGCTTACGGTGCCGATGTTCGAGTGCTTCAGACATATGGTCAGAAAAATCGAGATGTGACTTCAGAAAATTTATTTCTTCGAGTGAACTACTCGTGCAGTCTCTCTCTGCCTCTCTCTCTCTTTCCCCCTAGCTCACCCTCTCTTACACATACCCTGTTATTCACCAACAACGACATCTGCCCCTCACACACACGCACACATGTGTGCATACTGTATATACGCAAAAATTTAAAAGGCGCACATTAAATTTAATTCGACAGGCCTAAATATTTGTCTGTTTAGCTTAGATAGCATTAAAAATACGCGTAAATCCCTAAAGAGCGAAATGAGATATTTATGTTTTTATATTATGTTTTTTTATGAACCTCCGTTTCGTTTGTCCACGTATTTCAAACCCAGAGTCCATAAAATAAAGCCGCTTTTGCGTGGGGACGTACAGACAGATGGTGAAGAGCAATCGTAATAACGAAATATTTTGACTGTTGATTTCTGTAATGTTGTCATGGAAGCAATATATATGTGTGTGTGTGTGTATATGTATGTATATATATATATATATATATATATATATATATATATATATATATATATATATATATAAAATTCCATTGTATACTGAAATGCCTATTAGCGACTTTATTCAGTGATATGCTATCTATAGAATATATTTAGCTGAGATACTACTGCCACATTTTCAGAGACACGATTTTGCTTTTCATTTTAACGTTAGTGTTTTTCGTATTTAGCTTAGACACTAGCACGTTCTTAGACGTCAATAGTAGAATTTAAAATAGACTGATACTTTGTATTCAAAGTATATTAATTTTTTTTCAAGTGACTAGTGTTACTTCAACTAAACTCACACTGTCTTACAAAATATTAGTCCAAGATAACACGACATTAAACCCTTTATTTCTTTGATAATCTATCTGATAAATGAATATTCTGTATAACTATATGTGTGATACTTGCATTCTAAAAACGTTTTTCGCTGTAACGCAATTATTCTTACGGCGAAGGATATTTATATTTAAATATCAATCCCTGAAATGTAGTTTTGCCATTTTTCTATGTGTGTAGTCATAGTAATAATAATAAATATTTTATGAGGAAGAGACTCAAGGCCCAGGGTGTCGTATCTCGGATGAACATTTATTAGTTGATGCCCGTAGGCAATCTGCATACTCGGAGGCATGAGGACCTACAATGTGGTGGCGTCGGAAAGGTGAGGGGAGGGGGGAAGCGGGAGACCCACGAGAAAATCCGCCCGCCAACGACATCGACGGCACGATTCCCGCATGGGAAAATACGGGGACCGACCCTGCCGGGAATCGAACCCGGATCGCTATGGTTGGAGACGAGTGGTTTGACCACTCGGCCACCGTGGCCGCGATGTTTGCAGTAATGGTAACAAAATAGTGCTGTCCAGGTCTTCTGAACAGCAATAAGAAAAACAAATTATAACCAAAGTTTGTCGACATTTCTCTTCTCCTTCAAACAAGTTATATAACCACTTATTTAAATAATAATTTGATTTAAATTAAATTATTATTTAAATAATATTAGTATTGTTAATAAATAAAATTAAACGAGCATAAAAGTTTCAACTGCAGTAATAAACACTACAATGAAATAATAAAGAGGTGATATAATGCACAGACTGTATATACGTATACAGTTAATTATCAAATTATCAAATAGTATTATGTGGCATTTTGAAAAGATAAATGCAATAACGACAATTATAGTATGGACGTGGTACTGTTGTGACATCTTTCTTCATTATGCATTGTTGATTCGCCATTACCGTTAGTATGTTGAAATTCCCAAGTGCCGATGCCGATAGCATATTTATTTAATTAGGTAATGTTGTATTACATTTATTTTAAAAATACCAGTTGGTAAGTGTTGCTCTTCAGGTTTGTACGCAAACATGCTAAATTGCGTGTTCTGACGTTGGTGTTACGCAGAGGTGAATTGTAGCAATAGATTAGCCTACTTCGTCTACGGCGAAAACTAACGTGGGAGTTATGATTCACTACTATATGCTCCCTGGTGCTGTTATCAAAATCACTCAGCAGAAATATTTTAAAGTAAGTAGTAGCGTATTTAAAAGAAGTTTTATGTTAAGTCAAATTATTTATACGATACAGAGCAATTAATAATGCTATGGAAGGAAATTATGGTTAGACAGTAAAAATAATTGTTTTTATTTGGTCTAATTCAAGGCATCTTAACAGCACGTTAAACAGCATCAAGTTAATTCTGTAGGCTTCTTTACTTCAAACAAAACGAAAATAATGTAGCTTTAAAGTAAATAATTCGAAGTAAAAAATATTTTCGAAATAGTGTTATAAGGGGTTTAGGATGAAATAGCACTTTTGAATTCCTAGCTACTGTTTTTCTGGCAGAGAATTTGAAGTTTCCTGCCACTTTTTAAGATAACCAATGCAACTTTACCAACAATCAATGTGTATAGTTTGTAACGAAATCAAAAGTTAACATCTAAAGTCACAATAATAAATATTTTAAAATTAATATATCGTAAACGGTGTTCATCACACGTGCTCACTTTATCGCTTTACCAGATATTTCAAATTCAATGACTTTCTCATTAAAAACCCTAACAATTTTTTCTGTGTATATTAGTGCTTGCTTGACTGAGAGTCTGATGTTGTCTCTTATAATCAGATCAGTTTCAAAAGTGACTGAAACGTACAGCATTTGCTCCAAGTTTACATAATTTATCTTCAAACGAATCTGTGTAATTTCCACGTGTCTGTCTGGTCTTAATCTTGATTATTGATTTTTGCAACCAGGATTGATAATATTGCCGGAGACGACCACTTCTACGATCTCGTCATGTCGCCGGAAGTTTCCCACACGCTTCCCTTTACTTCCTCCACGGACCACTCGTCAAACATGTCCTCTACAGCGGGATGGAAAATAGTTCTGTCTACTGACTAGGTCGTAGAACTGATCTAGCCCCCTTCCCCACCGTATCCCGTCCCCTGTGACGGACAGTTTAGATTAGTTCAGTTCAGTTTAAGTTAGTTCAAACGACAAAATTGCTTTTAGCTCAACATAATTAAGGGTTTTGTTAGGTTATACTGTTGTGCAGAGACTGTGTGTGTGTGCGCACCACCAGAGGAAAGACAATGGAAACAACCGCCTCATTGGTCTTAACGTCCAAAAAGAGTTACCGCCCCGCAAAACCCGTCAGCGTAATGGCGAGGGTAAAATAAAAGTTCTGGCAGTCGACAAGAATTTGCAAAGTTGTGTTATACTGTTTTATGTACCACATTATCGGAATGGACCGAGAAAGTGCAGTTTATGATCGCTCATTACGGGATTGAGATTTACAGTATATCACATATTGCGATGTTTACGAGGTAAAATAGGTAATATAGCACATTGCGATATTTGCGGTATGCACAGCATTACTTGTGATATTTCCGTTATGAAGTATTGTATTGTGTTTACAGATAAATTTTATTTAAATATTGTGGTAGTTTACATTTTACTTACAATTCCGTGATTTTGTTACTATCGTAAAACGAGATAATTTCGATGTCTAAATTAGCTATATTTGCGATACCAGTAAGAAGAGTAATTGAAAAAATTCGCTACAGATTTTATTTTATTTACTTTTTTAACGAAAGAGATATAGCACACTGATTTTAATGTCGTTAGAATGTGCCGAACCAACTTAAGAAAGTAGACAATTTAAGCTATACAGTTATAAATGTTGATTCAGGATGGAGTGTGTTAATTTCGAGTTGTGATGGATTATGAAAAGCAACTCGAAAACGTGTTTTCTATTCGTCGGTAAAGTAAATACATGGGAGTTATGCTATCATGAAAAACTTCTAGATTTCATTTAGTTAAATAAAATCAAAACCTACTTAGCCTTTAATTTTTTTGAAAGTATGTAGAATGCCGTCGTTAAATATTAAGTGGTGTTTAATGTTATATTTAATTTTATACTTGGTTTTTTGGGTGGTATTACTTCAACTGTAATTTACTTGACGGAAAGAAAAAAAAAACATTCACAAGCTATCACCACGCGAAATTACCACACTACATCCTAAATCATCATGCATATGCAACGCTTCCGTGAATGTTGGTCCACATTCCTTTTGTCCTCCTGCAACAGTCGCCACTGTATTATCTGTTAATGACAGTTTCACCGATGATAATATCGGAAACTCACAGTAAATGTACGAAACGACACCCTCTTGCTTCCTCGTACACACGCACACGTCGTACTATTCACTGTTGCTCCCACCCTGTCAAATGCTCCCACATCCGCCATAGAGGATACGAATGAGTGCAATAGCATACTTGCATCCATAACATAATTAAATTATTTTATATTTTCTTATTTATTTTGCTTTTTTTTTACGTGGCCTCGAACAGCAAAAGACATTAGAATAGGTAAACGGGGAAAGGGGCGAAGGAGTCGGCCACGGCTGGTTAAATTAACCATCCCAGCATTCGCCTGGAGTGATTTCGGGGAACCCTGGAAAACCGAAGTCAGGATGACCTGAGCCGGGGATCGAACCCGGTTTGTCCCGATTGCGAGGCGAGTGTTATACCTAGAGACCTGGAAATTCCCCGTTTCCACTTGGGCAGAAGCTAGAATTCCTACAACCAGAACTTTGTATCACTTTCGCGACTGGCCTCCGTCTCATTTACGGCTCGGTTTCGGTCGCCATATTTAATTGTATTATTTTTCGCCGTTGTGAAATTCTGAGAAGAAAAGTGTTAAATCGGCGACTATACCGCTAATTATATTTATCTTGAGATACAATACAAGCATGGTATTAGAGCTAGAAATGTATAGTTACGTCGCAATTTTTCGGGAAAATTATGAATATAAAAATTTTGCCACACACATTACGGCGTAATTAAATGTTAACAGCTAAATCTCAAGGTCTTTACTGCAGAGAAATGTAAATATAATTTGAGGTATAATCGCATATTTAACATTTTTCTTGTTAAAATTCCAAAAAAGCGAAAAATAATGAAATGCAATATTGCGCCTGAAACCAAGCCTTAACATATCCTGGAAGTCTCTGAGCCAATAATGGAAATGTAACTAATACAGACATACATCACGTTAACAGCGAGCAGCTAATGAGCACCTGCTGTCTGCTTCAGTTCACAAATATTCTTGCAGGCTGGTCTACGGGTCAATGAACCCGCGAATTTTTCCCCTCTCTAGTTATACCATTGCTCAACAACGCTCTTTCAAATATTTTACTACTGGTTACCTTGCAACACATTGAACTAAACTTTTATAAATAACTCATAAACTAAGGATCTTAAGACCTTTGTTTACATGGACAATATTTCTTGTTTCCTCGTAAGGAATACGTCTTCCAAGTTTGAAAATTTTACTGTAACACCCCGCATTAGTGAGATCGATCCGCATGTATTATGCTGTCGTATCCGTCCTGCCTTCCTCTTAATAATTCCTCGCCACGGCACCTGCGACGCTTCAGGTGAATATTTAATAAGACCAGGCCGCCTCTTGAACGTCTTATCGCGCCGCGGTCGCTTCAAAAGAGCTTTCCTTCTGTCTTCTCTGCTCCAAAACACGTCACTTCCGGCTTACCGGGGCTCTCTCGCTACGCGCGTATCTAATCACCGTGCATACGCTAACGTGTTCTGTGGCTGCCATCTCGTACATACCCAGTTACGTTAGGTAATCTGCCGTTATAACAAAGCTCATCAAATTCACTTTGTTGCGTCTCGATAATTAAGTCGCTATGAGAGACCTCGAAAAGACAGTGTAGACCTATCTCCTCAACACCTACAGTTTTGAGTAATAATTTCTGAACATGGCAAGTAACACTATACTATCATTTCATAAACAAAAGTGTTGCATTTTTTATGTTTGCATATTAAAAACCTTCATACACAAAAAAAAACATGAAACGATATAATTTTTATAACAGGCGCTATTAAATTTATTTGTGGAAATAATGAAATTGTTTTGTACTTTAACTTGTTCGGCGGTGATCGCAGAACTTCGCCAGGACTCAGCCGTCAACCCTCTCGTACTCTGTTCTCTGCAGACCTATTCCTATCCTTTCCCCATCCCCTGAGACTGTTCGTTTAGGATAGTTTAGACAGAGTAGTTTAGAACAGTTAGTGTTAGTTATTTTACGAAAAAAAAAAAAAAAAAACTGTTCGCTTAATATAAGTACTGTTTTTTTTATAAGGAACTGCAGTGACGGGCCATGATCCACAATTTCTATTGCTTTTACGAAATTAACTTTTTAAATCCTAAAAACGATAACAGATACCGAAAAACGGTTTAATATGTTAACTAATTTTTTCAAGACAAACTACACAATGGTTTCAGTTACTTATGCAGCAAAGGATATTCTAATTAATGAACTAATTAAATAAATTTATGTAATTTTTTTGTGTAGAACAATATTATAATACATAATTTAAACATTTTGTTTTACAGAACTGTACAAAAAGTTTTTCGATGTCTGCTCTCGTTTCGGAATAAAAGAAATAATTATCGGCAAACCAGTAAAACTGATGGATCATGGCCTCAATACGTGGTGCAACTTGTTTCTAGAGAAGATAAGATGTAGGCATTTAAACTAACATAAACTAACATAACAATTAATCCAAAGTATTTTGAACTAACCTAAGAAATCAGACTATTACAGGGGACGGAAAAAGGAGGTCGAGAAGTATGCGCAGTACAGGGCGCGTATGGTGTGGTTGGTGGCTGGCGAAATTGCCCGATCACTGCCGAGCAAAGAACCCTTTTATGATCCCGATACTGAGTGGCAGCGAGGGGGCAACGCAGCTGTCAATGAGTGCCGTAGTGCATCTGAGAGAAGTGTGTGGCGACGGCAGTGATGAAGAGAGAGAGAGAGAGAGAGAGAGAGAGAGAGAGAGAGAGAAAGCGGCATATTAGTGAGTG
Source organism: Medauroidea extradentata (assembly GCA_003012365.1). Taxonomy (NCBI): domain Eukaryota; kingdom Metazoa; phylum Arthropoda; class Insecta; order Phasmatodea; family Phasmatidae; genus Medauroidea; species Medauroidea extradentata. The sequence goes on along the minus strand of PNEQ01095785.1, from coordinate 48,780 downwards.
TGACGGATATTACCGAACGTGAACGTAGTCAAAGTTAACAATGTGAATACTACTCACATATTCAGCGGTTTTGCGAGTCGGCTGCCATGGAAAAATGTAAAACCAGAAATATTTATTTTTAATTCGATATAAAATAATGACGTACAGAGATCGAAAGAAAAAAAACTATTATTGGTTTAGCAAAGAAGTTAGCAAACTAAATATTTTAACGGTTTGGTGACCTTTGTAATTTCATAACTGTCATGTGTGATACATAAACGGACTCGTTGAGCACTGCAGGAAAATTGGATATTGTAAATTTTAACTGTGAATTGACGCAAAGTGTGTGTTATATTTTGTGTGGTGAATAATTCTGGTTGATAAGATAAGTTAAAAATTAAGAACATTTAATCACCTCTCTTAAATATTAATAAAAAATATCCTCCATTACTGCATTACAGACGAGCCTGCCTGCAACGAACATTAAATAAATAAATATATGTACATATAAATAAATATATATATAAACGGTGTAAATAAAATGTAAAAATAATACACATTTTTTCAAGAGATTTTTTTTTTACTCAGCAGTTCAAGACTTGTCTTAATATAAGGTTCTTCTTTTTTGTTAGTGTGTCTAAAATATTTAATCGTTTAGAACTCTGGTGGGTAAAATGATTTTCTTTGTAACAACTTTCTTTGTAGAATGTACGATATCTTAGCAAATATCTAATGATAACTTACAAATAGTTCTTAGTATTTCTAGTTTAATGGCATTTTCAATTAAAAAAAAGTCAATACTATTATTACAATAAAATTGTCACTTAAGACAAACAACGCAATTAAATTCTGTACAATTACGTTAAATTCCTCTTTTTATCAATGTTGTTTTATTTTGAAGCCAGGGCCTTTGCTGTGGTGTTGAAATGATTGTCACGAAGAAGGTGGAATGCTCATTATTACTGTTTTGCAGTTAGTACTGATTTAATGGTGACCTTAATAACCACCACTTTAATAACCTTGACCACACACACTTTAAAAATCACTGTAATTCTAGAAATTTATAAAATTACGAGAAGAAAAATTCCTTATTTGTAACTGAAATACTGTTAAACGAACAAATACAAACACTTTTTTTTTTAGATTGATATGTCTAACGTGTAAGACAGCTGTGGTGTACCCCAACAATCTTCATGCGAATTCGTGCGTTAAAGACTCTGGAAGAGACAATTTTTTCTCGAGCGCTTTTTATAGCGACAGAGTATAGATAAGAAAATTATGCGGACTCACTAACGTGTAGTTATTTCGCGTTTATTTTTACATGGAAGTATTCCAGGAGGTGTCATTCATTGACCAAGATTGTTTATTCAACTAAACGTAATGGTGTTTTAATTATAGCTTGTCGCGAAAAGAACTCTCGAAATTTTTTCAGATCTGTATTTACACGTTACATACATATTTTCTGAAATAAGAAAAATAACGTATTGATGCAGTTACTACTTATACGTAAAAATTGAGACCACAAAATGAGATTGCTGCCCTAATTTTAATATAAATGTGTTACTTACAACAACAATTTATCTTAATGTGGCTAGACATAACCTCAAACCTATTCTACCACAAGCCAAAATTACTTGCCTGGATTCGACCCCCTTCCCTGGATGTGACGTCGTATGCTCTAATATTTTTCTTATATGTAAAGAATACATGAAGGACTTGTTTTAATAGTGGTACAACTCCAATTTTGTAAAATAAGGAATTGTATCCACCATCGTGTTAAGAAAGGTTAATTCTACCGTATTTCGAAAGTAGTACGTCTCCGTGCTTTGAACTTCATTATTTCATCTATTTCGAAAACAGAATTTTTTACACTGAATTATGTTCAGGTCTCTGTATCTAAAAATGAACTAAAATGGAGTTGTACCAATATTAAAATAAGCCCTTCATATTCTATTTATTTTTGGGCACGTTCCCACATGTCGCCTAGTTTGTAGAAGATGATAGGTCTGTCCAGCACTCACACGTCTATCGCGAAGAACGGTTATCATTTTGTCTACATACAAATATTAATTTTCCTCTTGTTTTTAAAGTTTTGAAATTTCTATTTTAAATTCACGCCAAAATTGCACTGTTTCCAAGAAAATACAGACTTCTTGCTTTACTATGTGTTGTTTCTTATAAAATAACAAAAACAAAACATTTTAAAACTATATTTCTGATATGTCATTTTAGCAGTGGTGGCTCGAGAGTTTTTGGCAGGTAGGGCACAAGTTTACGAGAAGTGTACATTCCTGTGAACGCGCCGCCGTATACCAATGGTCATGACATATCTACTGGCCACTTAAGGCGGACTTACAATAATCCGTCGCTTCTGTCAGTCGTCCGCCCGTCCACACGTTGACGGTCCGTCTACATGGCTAGCGATTTACAACAATCCGTCATCCGTCCGCCGTTATTCCTTCCACGTGCAATGTTACCAATGTACAAACAGAAAACTTCTGTGGGTCATAAACAAGTTCCCCTCAAGAGTTTATTTATTTTTACGGATTTATTCATTAACCTATGGCTGCTAATAAGTGAAAGTTTTGTTTTTCATCAAACACAAATTTCGCGAGCATAATATTTACTAATAAAATTATTTACGTTTTAAATTGAGAAATTATTATGTAAATAAAACATGTATGTCAGTATTTCAATGTTCTCCGTGTTCCAAAATTATCTCAATCTTATTTTAAAGTAATGAATTTGCAGTACTAAGCAAGAAAAAATATAAAATAAAATAACCTCACAGTCTTCTTATTTATATGAAACGGTTGGAGCAATCGCCGCCATCTTTAGAAGGCTGTGTTTTCATCCGTCACCCGTCAAAAGTTAAAGCTTGCCAAGCTTTCGACGGACGGACGGATGGATATATTGGAACCTTCTGATTGGCTGAAGGTCACGTGACTGACGGACGGACGGTCGACTGACGGGCGAGACGGATCATTGTTAAGTCCGCCTTTATTCTGTTGTGACCAGTCGGTAATAACCAGCGTGTCAGTGGCTTTAGCGTAAACTAGCGCACAACATTATACTCTGCAACTTGTGCCCTACCGTACTGGTAAATTGACTGTACTATTTAAAAACGCAAGAACAATAGTTTTCTAAACAAATGTCTCGAAACAAATATGTCCAGGAAATAGTCGTCCTGCCGCCAAGTCATTGGAGAGGTTATACAGTATGTATTGCTTTCCCAGGAGTCGACAACAGCTTCCTACTGTTCGCGTTTTATTTGCACAGAAACCCAAAAGTAAAATCATTGGCTCGAAGAGACCAGGAAAATTAAATAGAAAGAACCTCCAGCAGAGGGAAGTAGGGCGTCTAGCTGGGATCCAGCGAGTGGATGCTGCAGGGACGATATTCTTTGAAAAAACAAAACGGACATTAAAAACCTTTCTTTCATAATATTTGTTTTTAGAATTTGTTTTCCCCGCCCTCTCGCCCGGGGGGACTTGATGCCGTAATTGTGGAAGCAGTCACGAACACTTTGTGGATTATTTAACGAAACGTGCCTGGATTCACAACCTGAAGGATTCGTTCATCTTTTTTATTTTGTTTTTTCAAGAGCGCTCCGGACAGAAGATAGGCTTCGTCTGTTGTAAAAAAAATGCCATGCTGGTTTGTCTTCCTCCATCGACGGGGCTGTGCCTGTCTTCTCCATTTCAACACTGATTTATAGCTTCACTGTTTTCCGGCACACAGTAGCGTTGTACTTAAAATGGTTCATTGTTTGTTACGTTTTTACATGTAAATGAGCTGCGTGCGCTGTGTTAAGCTGAAATCACACGAGTGCTTAACTGCCACGAGATGCTAACCTTGTACAAATAATTCTTACGCAAGGTCTTGCACGAAATGAGAAGACACAGTATGCACCAAACGAGTAATCTTTCTGGTTGTTTACAAAGAGTTATAAAGATAATCATAATCTCTTGTGTGTGACGAGTGATCGAATAAACGCAAACTTTGCTGTTAATAAAGATCTCTTTTTTTTCTCACTCCACTCTGCAATCTACTGAAATGTTTTCAAAATAATTACACGTTTTTTGTCGTAATTGCTTTTGCGAAATTAAAGCAAACACCGTATACATTTTATTTTATATCGTCGTTATTTACTCCGTGTCAGGGCTACCAACCTATTCTGGAAACGAGAATGTTATTGAGCTGTAGATGTGTTTGAACTTATTTGTCACAAAATATGTCTCTGTTATTCTTGCGCAAAATTTTGTGAACGATATTTTGCATGAAGCCTGCTTTAGCAGAAACATGCAGGAAACTTTCACAACGTAAAGCAGAAGTAAGTATTACAAAGCAGCTACCCGAAAAGACAGCTATACCTTGACAAATATATCGAGTGCAACGCTGTAACTATTCAAATCGATAAATACCCATGTTTTTCCAGCCCCTCATCATTCGTATTCGTATATTCTCGGACTCGGTGTGTCTTCGCCTGAAAACGGAACATATTTTATCTGTTTGTCCATGTGCTAAAGCAGGCCTCAAGCCGCTTTGGAGACGTCTGTTTTTTAATTCTTATTTTTATTATTTGACTGTCCTTGTTTTGTTTGACCCGATTCCATATGGAATTTTACGTTATGTATGTATCCTGTTTATTAAAGCACTCTCTGATTATTTATGTTTTCCTATTCTCTGTAGTGGGATATGTCCAAAAAAACTGTACATTCATTCACTAGAGACTAACTAATCGAAATTGCAAACGTCATATATGTATGTGGCTATAAATTATTCAAAATAACCTCGCTTATGTACTGTCCTCGCGCCAGCTCTGAGTCCCTGGGGGGTATGCGATTTTCTTTCGTAAATATATAAATAATACAACAAGGCGGACACCATATCGACGCACGTACTATCCGAAGTACCGTCGTAATGGGAATGAGTCTGTAACTGTGTTACTGTGGCGTACATTACGTTTACGACGAAAAATGCATATACGCCAGGGACTCAGATGGCGCGCGGACAGTACTTATATGGCACCCGCTTGGTGCGGGACACTGCAGACTGTGGCCAACAGTCCAACATAGAGTTCTGTTCTATAATACTCTTTGTCCTAGGTATTGTGTGACGCGGGTTTTAGTGGTTGCTCAATAACATATTAGTTATAGCAATTGTATCCAACATTATTTTCATATTTGACTTTTTAAGTTATTGTCTAAAGATTCTCTCAGGATGCGCAAAAATAACTACGAATGAAGTTGCGAAAGAGAACCGAACGTATGTAGGCGTTTGAATTGTAAGTGGTACTCATTAGAATGTTTCTTGTTGTGAAAACAAGTACCACAATTTGATTGTTGCTTACTCCTTCCTTAAACCATCGTTATACATCAACTGTCTTGAAATTGGCATGGATCATCATAAAAAGCAAATCAAAATATAACATTCCTAGGAAACTGTCTTTACCACGTTTTCAGCAATGTGTGATATCTCGCGCCGTACAAGGGGGCCCAGAAACAAACTCAAAATAAGCACACAACACGAATCCTGGGCTAAATTGGAGACGAAAATGTTAGTGGCAAATTGTTGTACGTGCACAATGTGGCAACATAAGTACTGTAGTTAGTCGCTTCTTGCGTTTCAAATATATCTTACTACTACTGTACTGACCTGCATATTATGGGTGCAGGTCAATATACCGAGCAGTCCAAACATGATTCTACGATTGTAGATTACTATACGTAACATACAAAAATAATACCGGGACTTGGAGCGCAAGAGGGCACTTTCTCCGTGCAATGTTGCTACATAGTTAGAGACGTGCAAAATTCGCGTTATCTTTTGGTATAAGACTAAACTTCACTTTCCTATGCATAACAGAGCATAATAATCGATTCGATTGGCCACGAACTTTTATGTGTTGTCGTTTACGTGTGTTACGTATTTACAGAGATTGGCCTCTCTACCGTGTAAGCATTCTCCGCGGCAAGTCGGGACAATATCGGCCAGCATGAGACGTCGAACGTGCTTGTATTCACTTGAAGTCTAGTCAGCTGTCAGAAAAAAACGCGAATTTTGCATGTCTCTATACATAGTGTATGTAAAATGTCATAGGACATTTTGCCACTTATAGTTTTGTTTTATTTTAGCCCAGGATTCGCGTGGTGTGCTTATTATGCGATGTTTTTATGGACGTCCTATATGGAAGCTACAAAATTACCGGCATTGTAACACGTTTGCCGGAAACTCATTCATCATATTAACATGATGTTTGCTTGTAAAGTTAGTAAACATTTTGATTGCTCTATTTTAATTTTACAAGCTTTTATTTAACTTGCAATGTTTCTATGTTTGCTTCGGGTTAAATCTCGCAACTGAATTTTAAAACAGTTATCCTCAACAGATGGAGCTGACATTTTGCATACACGTTTAGTTTGGATGACAACGCATGGTTAGCTAAGTGACGTAATTCTAAATACAATATGGCGGACCGCCCAAGATGGCGGACTAGTTATTTTTCATGCACTCACATGGTATGGGTATCAAATGAAATGGTTTGAGAAGAATACGAATAAAATGACGTCTGCGTTCATCTCTTCTAGGAGATGTTGTTCTACTGCCCAGCTAAACGCTAAGACTTAGCGAGGTCGTGTCTTGACTAATATCGACAGACACCCTGGGTAATTCTAGCGGTGGTGAAAAAAAAAAAAATCAAAAATCAAACCCGGAACTGTGTTTCTTTAGGCACAAGTAAGTGTCAAACTGAAACAAGTGGCGCATACCTCCAAACACCCAAGTCAAGGGAAGGCCGTGCCGAGGACTGAGTGGTACCAGTGTGTATCAAACATGGTGTGAACATACTACCTCAGGGCACCGGGGCGAACCCTGTTATATATTAGCTCTTACCCTTATAAACGAAGCTCGGGGAGGGTCGACGGATATTTCTTCGGTACTCATGGGAACAACATGGAAAAATGACTAAAAAATAAAAGTTAAATTATTATTAAAAAATTCTTAAAAACAAGCTTTTATTTAAATGCTATGAAAAGAAGAAAATTTATTTAAATTAAATCCATTAAATTAATACATTACACAACTAAATGATATAAAACTTGTTGCGAGATGCACCTGCGTAGAAAAACAAGAATACATTATGTAACTTGATCTTGACATAAATAATTCTAAAAATAATACGTTTTTTTTATAAAACAGGTAACTCTCGCGACACGACAAGCTTTTATATAATATAAATTGTGTTAATCAATAAAATTGATGGATTCGATTTTCTTTAAGTTAATTTTATTCTTTTTAGAGCTTTTAAATAAAAGCTTCTTTTTAAAAAGTTTTGTTTTACTATTAATTTATTTATACTAGCATATATAGGCTTACACACTATCTTTATTCCGTGTGTGCGACTTAAGGCAAGAAAAACCAATGTCAGTACGCCATTTATGTATTAATCAGGCATTATATGCTTGATTAACACACATACGATATTTTGACATGGGTTCTTCTTGCATATATATATATATATATATATATATATATATATATATATATATATATATATATATATGTGTGTGTGTGTGTGTGTGTCCCGCGGCTTTGCTCGTATTATTCATAACTGATAATATTTACTTTAATTAAAAAAAAAAACCTCTTTGTACACCAGATTGGTACTTCAGTCGTCAAGTGTTAGAATAACAAAGCTGCAAGTTGAGCTAACTGCAGCAGAATAGCTATCTACGCGAAAAACAGTTAAGTTTGTCCCTGCCACCAACAGCGTCTTCACCTGGGCCTTATTTATATCGCGGCAAAGTTGACGTTGTGGGGTAGTTATAAACTCTTAAATGTAACAGGTTAATCGAATGAAAAACGTGTGATTTATCCTGTGCATAACTATTGGTGAAGGTGCCCTCTATTACATATTTTCTAAATATTCACTTGCAGTTTAATACCATTATAAATTTTTGGTGGGAAAGGTGTCGCGGAAATGTATTTGGTGCCCCAACCTTGGAAATTAGTGAGATAATATATTGTGTGAACTGATGTTGTCGAGAGGCCTAAGTTGAAAGTGAGCTGCATAAACAATTTTACCCCTTTCAAACGACTACATGCAAATTGCACTAATTCGAACTTGCTTTGCAGTTTTTGTGTGTCAGAATTGAACGTTCGCGCGCAGTTTTTAACGGAAATCGAGCCCAGAACCTCTCGGAATGTAGAACTGAGCTACAAACAACTGCGCCACATAACGTCGAAATAATTCATGAAAACAAATTTAACTTAAAAATTAAAATATTCTTGTCCAGTGCCCTGACTTTGAACTCGTTCGGAACGTTGCGATATGTACCGAGTGCTAACGAAACACGTCCGCAAATAGTGAGTACAACTCTTTTGCGGAGCGTGCTTCGTTATGTTTCTGTGGAGCTGCGGGTTAGCGAAGTTCTATGACGTCAATATTTAAGGAAGCTAACGTACATAATAATTGTGCTAGTGTTTAGCTATGGGTGTTGATACTCTGATTTCTCATTATGGTTTCTGTTTATTTGCTACTAATTTTTGTCTCTTGAAGACTTCCGTGGCAATAAAATACATAGGTATTTTTTGCATAAAATAACTTACTGATAGGTAAAAAAATATTTGTAATGTTGGCCACAGCAATTAATATTCCTCAAAATGATTCCCGTCTCATTACTGCGATTATTGAGCTCGTTGAGCATTTTGAGGAAAATAAAGAACTTTGACTTACAAGTCTACAGATTTTTCGCAAACAAAATGTAGTGTTTGCGATGAAAGACAATACGATTATTTTATTTTTATCATTATATTAATTAAAGGCTATACTGTAAACGATACTGGCACTATATAGTACAAGAAACGTACTTAAATACAGCCTTTTAACTACCGTTACATTTGTAATATGAATATATCTAGGGTCATATTACAATACATTATTATGTTTTTATTTTTACGTCTGAAATATTGATCTTGTACACCCCTGCGCCATCTGTTAACTACAAAAGCATCAACAGATTACATAGTTCCACTGTCGGCCGCTAGTGCCATTCGATACGTGAATGATCCTAGCCTCCATAACCTAAAATAAATTTTTTATAGTCTTCTTGAACTGAATGACATGATAGATTTGTGACATTTTGGTATTGTGTGTAATCAGTTGTTTCAGATGAGTTCCACGCGTGTGTTGCAGAAACTACGGTAGGTATAACACTCTCAACATCATAAAAATGTTCACGCAATATCTGTAGGCCTACAAACGCACGGAGAGCTGAAATTAATTATTTTAATTTCGTGTTTCTATTGAAATTCAATTTCTTCAGCTGTACTGTAAGCGACAAGAGTAATTACACTTGTTCTTATTACTCTGTAATTCCAATCACGTTTCCCACATGGTATATATACAAGTAGTTACAACTCTGTACCATGTACGTGATATTGTCTTATTATTCTTTTTTTTTTTTTTTTTTTTTAATCTCAAAATCATCTCAGAGGTTTCATGAACCGTCCGCGATATTTAATTCTTGCGAACCTGCATAGTTCTACACATTTAAGCTAATATTATACGAACTAGATCGCTTTTTATTGATTGTATACAGGCTTTTATTGTCCAATAAGCGTGCACAGAAATAACAGTTTGCACATCAGCAAGGTAAATAAAGTTGGTCTTTTCTAACTAAGGGAACCATCCCAAATTTAAAGGAGATTTTACGTACATCCGTTGGTAACGAGAGACCAGTAATCGCGTTGCCAGCCCACAGCAATGCAGTTTAATTTTACAGTTACAGTTCTCGTAGTTGGTTCAGTTCCAGGTTAAATAACAGATTAAGCAAGGAAAAAAAAAACATTTTTCGAACTCATGAAATCCTTTGGTGTGCGTTTCTCCTTCTCGTTTGATCTCTTTTAAAAGGGCGAAGCTGGAAGCTTCCCACTCTATGTATGGGCTGCCCTACGTGGTCCCAGAAAATGCGTACATGGAGAAGAGAGTACGGGTTAGGGGTGTGCTGAAAAGAGGGGGGAAAAAAACCAAGAGCAGGCGGTCACACCCGTGTGTAAATAAATGTATGGCTAGGATCGTTCTTAATTTCAGAGTTTTTTAATTAAAAAACTTCTAGCGCTCGTGTGTGGTCGCGGGGTGCCCTCTGGTACCACGTTTTATTCTTTTTTTGCCGACGTTCTCGATAGACCGCGAAATTCCATTGGCAAAAAAAAAAAAGGGGGGGGGAGGCTTGCCACTTACCGCAGGGCGAAATTACGTGGAAGGAGGTGGTGAAAGGGAAGCGAGTGGGTTGATAGAAGGGGCAGGGGCGGACGGGATAGGGGTAGTTGGGGTCAGAATAAACACGGCGGGACTACTCAGGGGTGCACTGTGGTCCGCATGTTTAATATTGGCACGGCTGGGGGATTCCCAGGTACAGTCTGTGCCCAGCAGAAAAACTGTCGCTTTCTTCTGTCTCATCCTCCTTCACCCTCTGACATTTCGATGGCCTTATGCAGGAACGTTATGACAGCCTAGCTGTCTTTCTTGACTCATACTAGGTAACTGAAAGTGATGCTGTATTAAGGAGCGTTCCTATCTAAATGAAACCTGAGCAAGCGACCGACGGACGTACACTTGGAACGACAGCTGGGCGTGTTCTCGTCTGATAAGGCACTCTGAGGGGTGGAAATCAAGGGGTGACCTGACCATAGGGGAGTATCCGTGAGTGTAGAAGAGATAAAAGGGCACAAAATATGAAAACACGCTTCGCATCTTAGTCGGTTTTCTCATAAAAAGAAGCTATTAAAGGATTTCAATACAGATATGTATTCACAAAGAACGCACCTAGGTTACTTTATTTAAATTACGGGGGCCGCGGTGGCCGAATGGTCAGACCATTCGGCTCCCACCAAGGCGATCCGGGTTCGATTCCCAGCGGGGTCAGTTGCCGGATTTTCGCGTGTGGGAATCGTGTCGGACGATGCCGCTGGTCAGTTGGTTGGGTATCTCCCATTTCCCCCGCCCCTTCATTCCGGCGCTGCTCCATACTCACGTCATGTCACTTCTAACCAGCGCCAAAGACCTCGGTGTTAAGCTCTGACCAAATCTCTCACTCTCTCTTTAGTAAACTCTTTGCTCAATTGAAGAATATGTAGGTCTATTATAATAAATGGTGGTAAACTACAATATTTCACTGAAATCCCAATTTTTTATATAATATTATTGATATTCCAACATCAAAACTTCGACTCCGGTAACAGAAATAAGACTTTTGTCTTTGTTTCGAAAACGTTTTGCTGTCGTAGGTTCATTATTCTTTGATAAATTAAAACAAACAAAACATCCTTAAATTGTGTTATTTTATTAACTAGGGACGCTCGTTAAGATGTTTCGACTAAAACTGAAATGTCTTAGAAGAGAGTCGTCTTATGCCAAGCCAACATATACTACTGTTGTAGTATATGCGTGCTGTTGTGAAGAGTACAATGGTCAAGTCACGACAACCTAATATTTATTTCAACGGTCATTACATCAAAGTAATTAACAGAATTATTCGCGTCAGACGTATAAATGCCTCCGTTTATTTAAGGTCATTACTTACGTACATTGAGCAAAAACGTTAACCGGGAGCATGTTTTAAGTTTTAACGGCTCTTAATATGTTGTTTTCTTACTATCAAAGTTTGTATCGGGATTATTTTTGTTTGATGAAGAAATTGTGATGGGCTGTGGTTATGTTGACACAGTGAAAATGCTGGCAAGACTTCTGATTCACAGCATAGTGTTATAAAGTTTATTTTTAAGTGGGTGGGTTTATTTTGATGGTTGCTACACTATGGGTTTGTTAAGGTGGTTATTCGGGGTTAAATTACGTTAAGCAGTTACTGTTAAACGGTTATTTAACAGAACGGCAGGTACTCGGAATACAAAAACGGTTATAATGTGTTACTTTAATTTAGGAAGGGAGCGTAATATTACTGATAATTAATACATTAGATTAAATGGAGGAATATCACAGGGTTGCTGCCACCTTACTAGATCTGACGACCTTATCGATAGCTGGATTGACGAGGTAGACGACATCGACAGACGAGCACGCCCCCGCCGGGACTCGAACCACGAGCCCCGGAGGAGAGCTGAACTGTTGATCGGCTGAGTGCTGGCGGACGACAGACCTGGTTTACTTGGTAACAGTGCCATATAACGGCATGCTAGTCCTCATTATTGCGCCACTACGAGGGAGGTAAGGTGAGTCACTGTCTTCCGTGGTTTCCCAACGCTGGCCTAGTTGCAGCCCGAACCTCTCTCGTTGTTCTGTCTGTTTTGCCATATCATAACAATAGGCAGGATTCTCTGCCTCACAATACAGGGAAAAAATATAATTTTTGTCAAATTTTATTCTCTGCTTTATAATACATGAAAATAATATCCTTTTAGTAATATATTGTCCGCGTTTTAAACAATGTCTGAATGTGTATGCGCCCATGCGTGTGTATGTGTGCCAAACTTTTTGAACCCAGTCACCAAATTTCGTCAATTATGGCACACACAGAGTAATTAATCCGGTGACTCGACTTTTATGTAGCCTTCTTAGTTCATTATGTGGCCATAGTTTTCAAAAGGCGACAAATTTAACTCTTCTTGATCACACGAGACATATAAAGAAATAATTTTTCAGAATTTCTACAAACTCGGTAAACTGTTCGTCATTATTAATTTTATATTAGTGTTCATTAGTAAATGCATTTTTACCCTATTATCGCACTTAAGAGTAATACGATTTTCGTTTAGATATGTCAATATTTTTAAAGAGACATGGCATTATATATTTTGACTGTTTGTGTTTTAAAATTATGTTAATGTTTGTAATTATTAACGTTTTATTGTTATTCATTAGTAAGTAACATTTTTAACCCATTATCGCACGTAAGAGTAAAAAGATTTTCGTTTAGGTATGTCAGTGTTTTAAAAGAGACGTGATGATATATATTTTGTCTGTCAAGAAAATAGTTTGTGTTTTAAAATTATTTTAATCTACATTAAGTGATATATGATGTACAATTTGTAATTTTGTTTTGAATTGGTAGATCTTATATATTTTATTCTTTAAGTATTTCGGTACACATTCCAATCGTTGGTTAGATTAGAGTTCAGGGCAACCAGAACCTGTACGTTATATGGATTTTTCGTGGCGATCAGTTGAATATATCTTTATGGGCATTTATTAGAATATTTGTACTATTTTATATCAATGAGTTTTCGATTCCCAGAGTCCCTGTTTGCTTGTTTGTTCGTGGAAGGTGTATGGCTCATCCAGGACTGTTTGAGAGAGTCTTGGTAACGTAGGACTTTATTTAGAATTAATTTCGGCCATCGAGTGAGTTTTAAAACAGTGAAATGTTTAGCTTTAAATGCAAGCATTGTTATGTCACTTGCATTACAGGCAACAGCGGTTAGATTATTCAGAGTTATTGGAAATCTAGCTTGCACAGGCCAACCTGAAAATTTTCATATTGCCATAGACTTTTGATTTATATGTTAAAAGTAATTGTGTTACCTCAAGAGAGATGACGGGCGCCAGAGATATCCAAAGTAAGTTGTGGTCGTTAATTTATATAAAAAATTTCACAACGGCCAAGTACTTTGAAATTATCATAGTAAATCCATTTCTCAACGTTTATTATGACAGAACTTGTTATCAAACATTGTTATATTACAGCTAACTAATTAAAATAAGCCCATGTTGCTGTTTGTAAGATTCTTTTGCACTGATGAGCAGAACTTTTAAAGTGAAATATATTTAAGTTTCGAGTAGTTTCAAAAGGGAAATTTCAAGACAAAAATTTTTTTAATTGTTTGTTTGAGTCCTGAACTAATTTATTAAATTAATTGAGTAATTTGGAAGGCCATTCATACTAGTTCAATTGAATGACTGATATAGGGCCTACTGACATTACTAAATTTGGAAAGCTGTGGCAAATTAGTCAGTCATGTTTAATTTTGTACTAACACCAAGGTAATTAGTAATTATTTAATATCTTGTGGTGTTGACTATTAGTTGTACTGTAATTTTGTTTTAATTCTTCCAGCTCTATGTTCCTACATACCTGGCAAATAGTTTCGGGGCAAATAAAATTTCTGTTTTAAGTATGCAGAAATGTCAACGAAATTATGTTACCATTAAAGTAGTTTACTATAAATCTTTATGGATAATAATTAAGTGTCGTGGGGAGAGTAAACCCAAGGCCAACATTACACACCGAGACGCAGACATTTAACTAGGGAACCCGTGGAACTCCATGTTCCCCAAATTGGTAAAATCGGGCTTAACCCTTGCTTGAATCAAAACAGGATCGTCGTGGTGAGAGGCGAGTTGTCTGTTCACGATACCACCGCGGTAACACGAGGTAAGGGTTTAAATTTATATATATATATATATAAAAAAAAAAAAACCCTGTATTTTCCACAAACAGAATGAAATTGTTCTCAAGGAAATATTTTATAATAATAACATTTATTATCATTAGGTGTGTGTTTCTTTTCTTTGCCATAACGCAAGATTTCATTAATGTAAGGTAAATAGTATCCAAGAATTTAGCTTGCTGTGAAGAAATCTTTTTGTGTGCACGTCATTCTTAAAACACAAAAGTCTTTCACGTACAAATCAATGTTAGTTGCTTGGTTGGAAATACATTTTTGTTTAAAAAAATCAGTAATATTATTAAACACGCAGTACTTAAAATAGTTTAACAGCAATCTTGATGATAAAAATTGTTTGTAGTGATTTAAAAACAATTTTTATTTCGAAAAAGCTTATTACCGTAACTACAAAATAAATAAACTGTTCTCAAATAAAATATATTAAAGAAAAAATTTAGTTACAATATGAATACGTTTTGAAGGTTTTATTAATGTAAAGAAATATTTCTTTCTCGACAGCGAATTTACTGTGTGTGTGTGTTCAAAGTTTTAAACGTAAACGCAAAAATGTTCGGAAGCCATTTTATATTTGTGGAATGCCTCAATAATTAATTTGAATAGCATTCCAGGATTGTTTCAATACCATGGATCGTAAGGGATATATTGAAGCAAATGTTTAATTTGTTCGCAGCTGTTCTTGCATAAGTAAGAACACATGCTGTTTTAATTTGCAGGAGAAACGGAATCAATCGGGATGGATTTCTTTCTCGCATTTTATTTTATTGTATGTATATAAATAACGGCTAAAGAGAGGACAGAGGGAGATAGAGAGACAAAGAGAGCGAATATAGAGGAATGACATATATATTTGTCATTTAAGTTTGAAACAGGTTTAGCTGTAATTTCATTTCAGCTCTCCCTTTCACGTTTACAGTTTACGTAAGGAGCTAATGAAACAGGATTTCCAATCTATCACACGTATGTTTACCGACGTAGGCGCTTAAGAGTTTCAAGTGAAACATACGTGGTAGAAATACATATTAGCAAAGTAAGTATGTGGTATATGTTTTACGTTTCTGTTAGGGCCACTATCATTGAGTTACATATTTGGAGAGTTTAGGTCAAAATTCTGTCTTATTGGTTTGTATGGACTACTCGGTCATACGAACAAATGGTGTTTTCTTTTCCAGTTAGTATGTCTCTTAAGTAATATAATTTTCAGTATTAGAAAGCATTTATTTTACTGTCTGCCAAATAGTGGTGGGTTGTACCCACTTGTACTGTGATAGGGTGTAGGATGTCTTACCATGTGCTTTTCTTGCTGTCACTGAAATATAGAATTACACCCCTACTAGAGATAAAAAATAAAAACATTTTTCAGGAAAATAGAAAATTACGCCAAACACCCTTGTGTATCGGACAAGGGTGTTGTTTTAAAATAAATGTTTTCGTAAAAATGAGTTCATAGTGTAGATCGGAAAAACTGTTAGTTGTTTCTGCGGGCTTGTGAATGGTCACAATACATAATCACAGCGAAAGTAGTTACATCTATGTGTATTTTTTTTATCTCTGGGCATTGGGCGATCATGCACACTTAAAATTTCACAGTTGCCTGTTTACAGAGACAGGATAACTTGAACAATTGTTTGAAGACCTAAAAAAATTGACACTATAAGCTAATTTGAGTTATGTAGATGTAACATATATATTAAGGGACACTCTAAGGGTCTCTAAGCAGTGCCTTAAGGGAGTTCCAGAAGGAAATTTCACAGTTTTATGTATGTACGAAAGAGAGAAATAGAGAGAGAGAGAGAGAGAGAGAGAGAGAGAGAGTGTTTGGTCAGCGGTTAAGGGTGTTCTAGTTCAATAAAATCATAATTTTATACTTTTATGAAATATTGTTAATTTTGTAGACGAAACTTGTGAGTACGTTTCCCCCTTACGAAACAATTTTAGCTCTCATAGTTTTCTCATAACGCGGTGTCAAAGGCAAAATTTGTTTCTTACGCTGCCATGCAAATAGCGAAAACCAACTGACCTACTTAAACAAAAAAATTTACTCTGAACTTACATCCCATGAACTATGCAATAAAACATAAAAAAACACAACGTAATATTTTGAATTTAAAAAAATCACAAAAGAACATAAAAAAGTTGCAAGTTCAGTATTTTTTAAAATACAAAAATACTTCGCGGTATTGTTTCAAATGTATTATTACGTAACCCATAGTATGTTGTTTCACTGTGAATTATTTCACGTACGTAAGTCAATTGGTTTTCATTATTTACATGGCAGCAGAATATGCAACTGTTGACTTTGACGCACCGTTATAAGAAAACTACACCAGCTTAAAATGTTTGTTAAGAGGAAACTGTACTCACAAGTATCGTCTACAAAACTAACACTATTTCATATAAATATAAAATTATGACTTTATTTCACTTGAACATTTTTAACATCGAGGTCTTCAATATGTTTGTATGAAACAGTGTAAGTTTCGTAGACGTTGCTTGGCAGTTCATTATCCTCTTACAAAAATTGTTACTCGACTTGTTTTCCTATAAAGGCATTTAAAAGTAAAAATCTGCATGTTTTAGTTCTTACACTCCTCGAAATACAATCAACATAATGAATCAAAATAATTCACAGTAAATGTACATACCACGGACTAGGGCTTTTAAGAATATAAAAACCTAATACAAAGTATTTTTGTGATAAACAAAAATTCTGAAAGCAGCAAAACACTTCCAAATTTCAGAATTATTTTTAAATACAAAAAAAAAGTTTGAATGGGTTTTAATATGCGTAAAGCCTGTGACATGTACTTTTACGTTGAATTATTTCGTTTAATTTGAGCGGTTTTCGGGGGTTGGGGAGGGAGTTGTATGAACTTAAAGCATGTAAATTTTGTCTTTGAAATGCCACTATGGGAAAACTCGTTGAGATAATTATTTTTGTTAGGGGATAATGGACACCCATGTAACGTCTACAAAACTAACACTGTTCCAAACAAATACAAAATTATGCTCTGGAACGTCCTTAAGGCTCGGTTCCAGTCGCCACAATGAATTTTAGTATTATTTGCTTTTTTGATATTCTAAAGAAGAACGTTAAATCGGCGACTACATCGCATATTCTATTCACTTTACGCTGTAGTACATACATGGCGATTGAGCTTGTAATGTATAATTAAGTCACAATCAATACTGCAAATAATGAATATAAAAAATTTCCTGACTTATGGCGGCGTAACTATACGTTAGCAGTTAACTCACAATGTCTGTACTGGTAGTCCAAAGTAAACAGAATTTCCGATGTAATCACAGATTTAACATTTTTTATCAGCAGTTTGGAACTCATCCTTGTTGTTGAGGAGACAAGTACGAACTGTCGGATCACACTCGTTAGGAGGCCCATTCGCACTTCTCGCCCCTGCACCTTGTCTGCATCATTATTGGTCAAGATGATTAGGGTCTGGTGATGGTCGCGATAAGTTGTTGCACCGGCTTGTTTCATTGACGGTATGTGTACTACTGCAGCTGTGCTTCGTGGCCAGTGATTGGCTATTAGTAACTCTGAGGGCATTGGCATGCACAAGGCAGGTGCCACAGGTGCCTTGACACCACGGTTAGTTGGCATGCTTTCGTTTATTTCACCAGCATAAAAAGAAACAAAAAAGATTTCGAGTACTGCATTTCCAAAAAAAAAAAAAAAAAAAAAAAGCCCTTTAATTTAGAATTTTATGTTAATCACATTTCCCTAAGGTTTTTAAAATGTTTTATCCTGGAATTAAAAATTGTATTTATATGAATGTTAATAACAATATTGTATGAAAATAAATATTACAAATTTAAATTTATTTAGTTTTTGTTTAAAAAATACACTGATCTGTTAGGCTTAGTGGATTATTATATGCTGAAGAAATATTTTTGTTAGTCCTTCTGTAAAGCTACATTCCCGTGATGACAGTAATATTACTGTTTACCTATTCTTGTATATTTAATAGGACCTGGTGGGGAATGTCTTTTGTTCTACGCACGGCTATGTCTGAGGGGACTTGGGGTTCTAACAGCAAATCATAGACGTGTGGGTATCTCAGAAAAACTCTTAATAATTGGCACAGTTGAACGAGACACGTCTCTGCACAAATACGGATTGCTATAGGTAGGTAAGTGGGCTTTGCGTCTCGTCAACAGCCAGGTCACCAGAGACGACGACACACAACTTGATACAATGACAGGAGCTGGGAGAGGAATCAGCCATGGCCTTTGTTAAGGAACCATCCCATTCGCCTGGAGAGATTTCGGGAAACCGTGGAAAACCGGATCAGGATGGACGGAGCCGGGGATCGAACCCGGATCCTCCCGAATGCGTGCCCAGCGTGTTACCGTTGGCGGGCTTCGCTCGGTCACGGATTGCTACAGTAGCCACGATGCTGCGCTGCAGATGAGTACGTAAAGCATTTCAACAAACGTGTGCAAAACATTGCTGAGGACATTTCCTGTGCCTAATGATTCTTGGGAGTCTTTGAGTGGGTGGGTGGATTAGAAAAAAAAAGGGGAGGGGGGCTGGCTATGAATGGCTGGTGGACTGTGGACATTTTAATTCATCTATCGGCAGAAGTTGCGACGTGTGTTTTGCATTACGACATATGGCGATATACGTGGAAAATAACTATTAGAAGAAACGAACCGGTACTCCTGTGAGCAGAGATGACTGTAATTAAGAGGGCTGCCTGGGTGAAAGTATTTTGTGGATTCGAGGTCTAGAAGTGTAGGGACGACGCTGTATCCTAGCCTTTAGGGGCGAATCACTAAATGCGCCGACAACTCGCACCTATGAGACGTTCAGTGATGACCCTGTAATTTTATGACGCATTATTAAATATAAATGAGTATGTATGTACATACATGCCTCTACCTTTCACAAGATTCTGCGCCAATTTTTTCATTCTTAAAAAGGACCGCAAAAACTTCCATTTTCGCCATTTTCGGCAGCGTAAAAATGAACTATAGAGATAAATGGAAGATCTGAAATTGGTAGGCCAATACACATGAATGTTAGCCCTAAGCTAACATCTCCTATGTGCTGGAGCGGATCCTGGTGGGTCAGGGGGGCATGGGCTCCACTCCCCTTTTGACCTTTAATGTATAGTTCACCTGTAAAATATTACAGATTTTTAAAGTTGTGTACTAAATATTTTTGTCTAGGAAATGCCATAAATAGCACCATTTTACACCTTAAAAACTAAATTTATCCGGGGGGAAGGTTCCCGGACCCCCCTTATTTGACTCGGGGCTTGGGCATAGCTCCTTTTTAGGAATGCCTCTCCCCCAAACCTAGAGCTGGATCCGCCCCTGCCTACGTGTGCTGAACAGTTTTAGAATAATTTTGTATCGGCCGAAGCTTCGCACGCCGTTCGGCGGTCCGGGCAGACGGTCACCTCAAAGACTAAATGAAACTTTAGTACATTTATTTACTGTATTTGATTAATTACATCGAAGTACAGCTTAAAATTCGTTAAGAGCAAGTAGGTATTAAATAAAATACGTTTTGTGAATGCACTGTACAAAGAAGAAGTCGATACAATTACTGTTTTGAGTCTGTAAAAACACGAAGTTAAAAATAAATTTGAGAGAAAAACCAATGGTTCAGAATTTCATCCATTAATTTTATCAATGCAAAATATTTACACAAAAATATGTTCTGAATTTTTACATTCTTACACTTTTTTAGTCATCCATCGACATGGACGTTCGGCATTCATGAAAAGATAGTCGTAAACTTTTTTTTATCACGTGATTGTTTACGTTGTGCCACGTTTCCCGGATATTAAATTTGCATATAAATTAAAACAAACAAAAATCTTAATTTGCATGAAGGAGATAAATGCGAATCGATGCGTACCGCCACATCAGTCAGTATTTGAATAGCTCGAGCAGCACATTCTGGGACGGGCGCAAAAAATATAAATTGGGCAGGAGGGGGGAGGGCGGGAGTTACAGTAACACGTCATATCTTCAGCTAACATTTATTTTTTGAATATATGAATTATGAATTATTGACTTGATGGAGAACAGACTTTAAAGCCGTGGAAGAGGTGTCCAAGAGAAATACAGAGGAAGGAAATCTTGGCAAGTGCAGCCAGGCGAAAAATTAAGACTCGCAAAATATACGGGTGGTAGCATTAATCGGTCGCTTACCGTGTTGTTAGGAATACTGGTATGTCACTGGAACTATTGAATTTTTGCTAGTTTTCGACGTAGCGTGTACATAGCCAACTTTTTTATTTATTTGTGTGTTCCCATTTGATTGAGTTAATGAGAATTATTGTACACCACAACTGATTCATCTGCGAGTAGTAAAACTACGTCGAATCAGTTGCTACAGTGTATTGGAAAGTATGTTAGCACCTAAAAGTTTCGCTATTTATTATCATTAGTGGTAGGTGAGTTTTGTGGATTTATTCAAGGTCAGGTTTAAATTCAAAGGACGTATACTTATATGTCACTTCTGTGAGATCTTTGAATAAGTAATGGATTGCATGACTGGCTATAGTTTTTTGGACGTACTCTATTGCGATGTCGATGTTTGTCAAAGAGAATAGAAATAAGCGGGGTATGCTTTATTCTACAGGTTTCATACACAACATAAAATTTCATAAGTGGAATCTGGTCAAGTAAAACAAGTACAGTCAAATGAGAAATAAAAAAAAAACAAATCCCCAAGGCAAACGACACAGGTTTGAGGTGTGCTTTGTCAAAAGGACAAACATAAAATTCATGAACCACATAAATAAAATAAAAATACGACACAACGATGAGACGAAACAAAACACAATAGTTTATCATATACGAACAGATAAATAACATACTACAAAATGATGAGATGAAATAGAACACAGTGGTTTTCAAGGCAGAGCAACGATGTTTAGGGAACTGAAATCTGTTCCCGTCATCAGACAGAGACAAATATGATACGAGAACACGAGTGCGACTGTGTTGTGGTTAATATATTTTATATGTTTGTCCTCCTGCCAAAGCACACCTCAAACCTGTGCCTGATTTTTTTAAGCCTACTTTTCTTTATGAAAAAAAGGCTTATGGGATTCGTCTGTATGTATGTATGTATGCATGTATGTATGCATGTATGTATGCATGAATGACATGTATGTATGTATGTATGTTTGCATGTCTGTATGTATGCATGTATGTATGTTTGTATGTATGTATGTATGTATGTATGTATGCATGGCATGTATGCATGGCATGTATATATATGTATGTATGCGTGCATGGCATGTATATATGTATGTATGCATTCATGGCATGTGTATATGTATGTATGTAGGTATGCATGCATGGCGTGTATATATATGTATGTATGTGTGCATGGCATGTATATATGGTTGTATGCATGCATGGAATGTGTATATGTATGTATGCTTGTATGTATATATGTATGTACGCTTGTATATATATGTTTGTATGTATGTATATATATTTATATATGTATGTTACCCACTAATTCTTACGTAGTACTCGGTACTCAACAAAATTATGATTAACATTTATTACAAATTTTTATATAATTGCTTTAGTACGTAAATAACATTTTTCAACGTTTACTTCTAGGGTATATTTTTCATTTGAATCTTGAATTATTTAAATCGTATAATTACGTCTGGCGATATAAATTTAGAAACCTGGCGTGGTGTTTTCAGTATTGCTGGTTGCGGAGTGTCCGGGATTCCAGCTAGCATTCAACCATAAAGTAACTACGCAGTCAAACTCAAGGAATTAAGTTTTTTTTATCATCTTAGAGATTATAAATTTCCTCTGAATTTGAACTGGTCTGGCAAAACGTTTCTGTCGGTAATGTTTTTCTGTTACCCATGAACAAGCAAAAGAAGAGAGTTATTCATGGTGACCACGCGTTCCCACGAACTGACCACTGTTCGTTGTGTTCCGATAAAACCAAGTTCAAAGTAGACACACTACTGCATGATAACGGGACCGCGGCGGCCGAGTTGTCAGGGCACTCGCTTTCCACCAAGGTGATCTGGGTTTGATCACCGGCTGGGTTCGCGTGTGGGAACCGAGCCGGAAGATGTAACTGATCGGCGGGTTTACTCGGGGATCTCCGGTGCCCTCCGCAAACCTCCACTCTTCTTTCCGGTGCCTTTCCATTGTAGGGTCTCATCAGTCCAGTCGTAAAGTCTGCACTTCGGGATAAGATACCATGGTCTTATGCTACCCTCCACATACGATATTTATTGCATCATAACATCAAATTGTAGCCAACATATGGCACTGTGACTAGACATTCATGTTTTCCTTATAAGCTCTAAGGAAACGTACGCGAAACTGATGCATCGTGGATTTTTGCTGAAGCCGGTAACATTTTTACTATGTTTTTATTCATTGGCCTAGGATTGCAAAGTCTGGAAAATAGAATGTTGTTTGCTTTCTGTAAAAATAATATTAAACCGCAACGATAAGTTAATTAGGAAAAATTTACGACGTTCCTCGTAATACCACACAGGTAACACGGGTTTTTATCTATCTCGGCAATAAAAAACTGAATGTTCGTTTCCTGGCTCAGTGAATTTATCGTGAACTGCTCTCGTAGGGCGTGCAATAAAATACTGATTTTTATTGTTTCAAGAAAATGAACGTCACATACTCTGGGTGCCTACTGCCGCCCCTCTATGTTTTCAGTTCCACTATTCAGAAATATTATTCGCGACGAATGATATCACGGGGTGCCTACCACCGCCCCTGATATTCGTAACAATTAGCTGAAAAATGGAGACCTTCGTTCTCCCTCGACGTCCGCGACCAAATGCCTCGACCCACTTTCTCTATCGTGGCTCTTCCCTGTCTTGGCGGCAAACCACCCTCCCAGTCCAGTGGTCACGAGGGGGTGCCTCCGGCCAATCAGTGTTGAGCATCCTACAAAGCTCCGCCCTCTGAGAACAGATT
Organism: Medauroidea extradentata; assembly: GCA_003012365.1. Lineage (NCBI taxonomy): Eukaryota > Metazoa > Arthropoda > Insecta > Phasmatodea > Phasmatidae > Medauroidea > Medauroidea extradentata. The sequence continues at coordinate 25,413 of PNEQ01095785.1, read as the reverse complement.
CCGTCTCAATTCACCTCGCCTTCTTTTATTTTCGAATTGAATTTTTAATCTACAATTACATATTTTAAATAAATCCCTAAAATTGCACGTTACAAATTACTTGTATTTACGCCTACTTAAGAATTGAGGAGCACACATTCAACACCATGATACGTTCACCAAATTCAGATAATGAGTTAAACATATTTTCTATTCAGGGTTGCGAGTAACACACAAATATATAGTCAGATGTAATTAAAAATATTTCCTGTCCCATTTAATATCAGGCGGAAATTTATCTTTCCGTTCTAAACCATACACGTCCACTCCACTATAATTTTGAATTTAAAACAAGGGCAGAACATCTACTTTCAATTGGATAACGTAAAGTACAGATATGTTGCCTTTGGTAAGTTTACTAACCTTGAAATCTAGGCATGTCCATATAATATTCATTCAGAAGTATACACGAACATTTCTTTTAGTAACGAACACAATGTAATATTAACTTATCTCACATTATTTAACAGTTAAAATGACGGAGAACAATAAACCTGCTATATTTCACTGTCGTTGCTATCGCAACATACCAGTTTTTCTGATTTACAGTAAAATTTGATAAAGTGGACACGTCTGGTTTTGAAAGTTTGCTCCTCTATTTTCCGTAATTAAAAGCCATTCTTCAGTTTTCTGCCTGCCAACCTTACAATCTCGGAGTTTAAATGAATATTTCCTCCTAAATGTATCACCGAGTGACGTGGCGAAACGGTAAAACGAGACTCACATTCGAGAGGACCCGGGTTCGATCCCTGGCTCCAGCTATTCTGGTTTCCGTAAATCGCTCCAGGCGAATGCTGGGATGATTAGGCCCTGGACGAATCCTCTTCCAGGCCCTGTCATTGTAGTAAGTTTGCGTGTCGTTATATCCAATGATTTCGCTGTCGAGACGTAAAGCCCACGTATACCTTCTAAATGTATCAACTTTAAAACAACTCAAACGCTTTCCAGCAAAAATTTTTCTTCCTAAAATTTCTTAAGAAATGCTGCGACGGAAAGATATTTTCGAAATACCGTATTAGCTTTTTTAGGAACGCAAAATTTGATATTACACTTATGATATAAAGCTACTTAAAAAAAAAAACGCTGTGAAATAGGCCACAGTGGCCTTAAGTGGATGTGTGTTAAATTCACTGATTGGTATGGCAGTTTCTCCAGCATGCCAACGTAACACCAATAAAAATATTTTATTTTATTTTGGTCACTTTACGTGTTAAGGCATGGCCGTCTTTAGTAGAAGGCCGGAGTCTTGAATGTGGCAACGCTTCATCGGAGGTCTGCTGCCGGTCGCTTATTGGCTGCCCCAGTCAGTGTAGACGTGTACACGCCACTAAAACTGCATTTATACACGCTGCAGAGACTAGGGTGGCCAAGAAGTGACAAGCAGTAGGCCCCCGATGCAGTGTTGCCACATTCAAGACTCGGGCCTTCTACTGAAGACGGCCATGGTTAAGGCCTTGGAAGAGGTACACGGAGGAAAGGGTTTAAGAAACACGTAAAGAACATGTAAAGAGTTAACCATACGAGCTTTGGTTTTCTGAAGGATAATTTTTTTACACAGATGTGGTATTTTCAAAGATAGCACCGCATGAGTACCTAAATGAACATGTTATGTCACATTTCCGGCTATAATTGACTTTTATGAATTAATTTCATAGGCATTTTTGTCTGTTTTAAACATATGCTTAATTTTAATAGTGTTGAATAAGTTTCGCAATTTCCGCAATTTTGGAAGATAGTATTCGAATTAATTAACGTGTTATTTTCTCCGTGAACCATTTCATATAAATGTAGGCCTATATATTGAGTTAAAATATGATAGATAGATAGAATATCCGTGCGTCTCATTAAGAGGGCTATGTACCGGATGTAATTTTCCGCGTTTAATGCGCGGAGACAATGAAGCGATAAGGTTCATCTTTCCACACTCAACGGTTACAGTTTCGCTTTTATTCGCAGCGCGCCAAACTGGCGTGCAATGTTTTCGTACTAGTCTTTTTCCTATGGGACTTAAAGCGGCGACCCTAGAATATTATTTTAGGAAAGTTTGTAGTAAAGACCAACGCATGCTTCTAACGTTGAGTTTTACGAATCCAGGTGGCCTTTTTTCCAGTTACAGTTGTCTAAAAAAGCCACTTTTAGCCATTTTGAGGGGGCCCGAAAACATGTTTCTAATAAGCTTGTTGTATATTTAAAATGATATTGTGTAAACCTCTTAAGTTTGCTATGGAGCGTTCTTGCTGCCAATGACTCTTAACATCGCTCATCCTAACATATTCCGTGCAGTATTAAATATAGTCTACAAGAAAACAGCAAAACAGACACTTAGTTACCGCGATCAGCACAAAACACGGTCCCCATAAGAAGAAAACTAGAACTCGCGCCCTTAATAGAGTCCTCCGCGAAAGTTAAGACCATGCTCTCTAGTTTTACATCTTAAGAGATATTAATTTTTTACGCCTAAACGAGAGCAGATATAAAAAAACTGTCTGAACGGATTTTTTCAAGGCAGTAAACATTATAGTTTTATCTAATTATGTAATTAACGAATTTCTGGTAAATTAACTTTTTTGTAGTTTTGGCTTATTTTGACAATAAAATACGTGCTATTTCAGGGGCAAAAATAAAAAAATCCGTTTGGTGTATTGCAACAGAAAAATTCAGACACAAACGATAGTATATAAGTGTTAAAACTGTAAGAAGTAATTTTCGATATTTGTATTAGTTTGCGTTAAAAAAATATTTTCGAAACCAATGCAAAACTAAAGAGCGAGGCCTTAACACGTCCGCATTAGTGTCGACAAACTTGAGTGTCGCTGAATGCTAGTTCCTACAGTTAGCTGCCAAGTCAGACGTTCGGCGGGTTGCCGGTCCAAGACGTCGTCTTGCTCACCACTTATTAACTATTATAAATATGCCAGTCTTTTTGTGAAAATATATTTTCCTGAGTAAAGACTGGGATGGGTTTTTATTCACTTGCAGCTTCGTTGTAGTTACTGGTCTCAAATGTTAGTGAGAAGACTTTGCCTCATTTGATTGGAAGAGTCAAATGTTGGTTATTTCATCAATCATCATTGATGTGAGAGGGTATTACAGCCTTTCGTACATACCAGCAGCTCTGAAATATGGTTAGTGACAGAGTATCTGTTCAGACACAAAGATGTTACAAGGGTCCAGAAGGAGCATGTCACCAGGAGTGTAACCTAACAAACGCTTAAAAAAATTGAGGAAATATTATTTAGGAGGTGTGATGTTTTAGGTTGAAAACTCTTTCATCAATTAAAGAACATAATACATTCATTTACCTTAAACATTACCATTCTGATGTGTACTTTTGAGGTTAAATCAGTATGACGACTGACTAATTTGCTGACTACTTCTCCACCCTCTTGGTTTCACTCCCCTCGCCCTCATTCCGACCTCATGCTACCCCCGTGTTCAGACACGTCTCTCATTTGAACCCACCAATCAGGAGAAGGCTATTGTGACATCCTATGTCTGTGATTTACCAGTCGAGCCCCAAGACAATTGATAATTAAAACATCCCGTCACTGACCACGAAACAGTTGTGTACACAAGGCACTGAAACCAAATGGTGCCAAAATTTATTCAAATCTATTCACCACAAAATCGTGGTTCTATTCACTGCTTAGCAACGCATGCCTAGGAACGCTCTACCCTTCGCCACTGAGTATTAGCTTTCTTTAGGCACTAATACAGCAAGACGCAGTTGGGAACAGTGCGTGCATGTATACGCACTGGCAAAAACACGAACATTTCCCTCGACATGCTCAGTGGTGCGTCTCAAGGTCTTGCAAGGGACGACTGGGAGCCGACCGTGAATATTTATCGCCCTTTGCATGCATCACCCCGCTGAGACGTTGTGGATTGAGGATGAGAAAGTGGGAAAATGAAGGAATGGGGTATACTTGGATTTTCCACGAGTTTGCACAGAGCAAGCAAGCACACAGAAAACGGAACGTTGATTTGCCCACCGAAATTCCAGTCACACACGTGTCAGTAAGACGGCCAAGTCCTTTATTAATCCAACGAGTTTATTCAATTACTATTTGTTGTCAGCCATAACAGTTTTCATTCGTAATGTACTTAAGCAGAAACAATATTGTGGTTTGACAGAGTATCACATTATTTCTATACACCCATGCATGGTAAATTAGCGACAAAAATTATTAACCATGGATCCATATATGCTGAATTTTTGTTTAAATTTGACAAAATCTGCTTGATAGGATTGTGGGGATTATACTTACCGAAAATGACTCTTGAACTCATGTACTGTCGTCGTCAACTAACTTGGCATCTCACAGCGCGGTGGCACTGAGACAGCGGGACAGTGGAAAGAAGAGGAGGTAAGGAGGCGACACACAGTCGAGAGTTGTGCAGTGGCTGTTAGGAAAATATCGACTCTCAGTATATATCCGACAAAGGAAGGTGAAGGTGGTAGGCTGCAGAGGCGTGGAAAAGTGATGCATACCAGAGAGCGGGAGATTATAAAAACCATGATTCAGTGTTGTGATGAAGCGACAAATAATGTCTGATTGAGTCTCTGTAGAGAGCAACTGCAAGATCAGCAAAGTATACAGGTGTGAGTGACGTTTAGTCAGGCATGCTGCAGGTTAACTTCGCTGTTTTTATGAACAACAATCAAATGGTTTTTACTACAGGGGTAACTTTGACCTACTCAAAATGTTTTTTTTTGTGTCCATTTAGCGAATAAATAATTCTAGTTAAATGTTTAAACCCTCAAGTTTGATCCATACAGATGAAGATTGACGTTTCTTCACCAAGTTACCACTGAAATCAAAGTATCCACAGCACTCTTCACAGAAAAATATCTGGCTGATATTAGGCCTACTTTTTTAATTTCTGCTATGCCATTGTCATACATGTTACATTATTTTTTATTTGTTTTATTTTTATTATACACTTGTGTACTCTATCATTATTTAAGTTAATTACGTAGCAATATGACTTCCATGGAAGCATGCATTGAATTATATCGTAGCATGTGTATCAAATGTTATTTAAGATATCACAACTTTACAACATGTGGCGTCTATCTGGAAGTAATTTAACAGATAAATATGTAATATTTAAATTTTCCTTCTTACTCTAGTCAGGCTGCAGTCATTATTAGTTAGCATATTTTTGTTTAGCTGAACGTTAAAGCGAAACTACCGATGTGCGACCATCTGTGTTCCTCATGCTGGATCATCGGTCCATTTGCGAAGGTCATCGGATCGAAGTTAATATTTTAGTGAATTACACGAGTATACGAGAAATAATATCTCTTTATGAACATCGTGCTGAGTATCGCCACTTGAGTTCAAGTGTTTCCAGACGTATTATTATTAATTATCTAAGATGTCAAAAGCTAAAACACTTTTTATTTATTTTTTATTTCATTAGTTATTAGTGACGTTACAATCGTTAACATTAATTTTGTTCCAATCGTTAAATTGTATCACTGCAGCCTTCACATAGTGATATCACCCAACATTTAACCATGAAATTAAACATTAATCTTTATACAGTATATTTTTAACTGCGCAACCGATTAACGTATTCAAGGCACATTTTAAAACTGTTTGCGAAACTGTCTTTATTAACAACGATTTCTTCCTGCTATAAGGTAAGTTTGTTTAGTTTGTCACTTAATATGATTTTATCATATGTTATGCTGGTTAATGTTTTTACTGTTCATTTTATATGTATATATTGCATATATATAACTTATTTGTTCACGCATAATTGTATTTATATACATATATGTATATTACCTCTGGTGTGTTCATAAACGCGTACTTGTTAAACAATATTGTTATGTTTCAAACAATCAAACAATCAGTAACTTCTTAGACAATAAACATGCATCGTCATAATCGAATGTTTCTGTACGGACGTACTGTTCTGAAATGTATATATTGTTGGAACTTTCTAATAAGTACGTAATTGCACACCTGGTTTAGCTATTGCACTGTCTAGGTACCGTTTCTCGTCTCACCAGGCTCTGCTAAGATACGCATTCCTAAAGATTTCTGTTCTGAAGCTTTCAGGCCTTGTACCTGTGCCCGTAGATTGTAATTAGATGAATTGTTTATTTGTTCATGAGTGTGAACTGTATGTAATCTACCTTTGTTAAGCAGGCTTCTATGGTAACCAACCAGTTACAGCGATGTTTACGAACTAGCATTCCTCACAAAACGTATTATATATCTATGTGACGGCCTTTCTACTTTGTCCGGCAGAGTTTGTTTTTGACTTTAGACATATTTACAAAATACGGTGTTTCTAATGCCACACAAAATTCTTTTGATAATGATAACCAATAAACTTTTAAGGAATTTTTAAAAAAAGGTAAATGTGTACCCAAAGTTGCACAAACGTGCCATTTTATTTTGTTAATGTACGCGCAGGCTTTCATGCATGCCAAAGTTGAAATACAACAAAAATTTTATTTATATGTATAATAAATAAACGTTGATTGGTACATTTCAGCACAAAGCCACACCTACAGAAGCATTTTTAAAATTTCATAAATATTTATTAGTCCTATAGGGCCCGAACGACCTCCGTAAATTCAAACCCCAACGTCAACATAACTATGATCTAGTGATCATTTTGTCATAAAGTTAAAGCCAAAAAAAAAATTCTAAGAATCTCTATTTTAACTTCAATTTGAATTGGCTTTTGAAGCGGCGATAGTTTATTTCTAGATTTTTTGTGCGAGTCATACATTTAAACCCAATAGTAGCCTGTTCGATGCTGCAAAATTATTCTGGTGAAATAGTTTTTACTATGTAGCCTTATTTCTAAAAAAACAAAATCCTGTATGGTTTCCGGTAGTTAACCGAATTAATATTTCCATTAATTTTGGAAAACTAAATCGTTTTCCGAAACCTAAGGTTTATTTGATAGGACAAAAGTTAAACGTGGCAGCTATAATATACATATTCCCGAGTACAACTACTGCAACTCACAAACATGTTGCACTTACATAGTGTGTGACGGAACGCGCCGAATGTTTTCCGTCCTGCTAGTATGAACCTGGCAGTGGCCTCGGACAGCAGGATATCAGTTTCTCCTCCCCTCCTGAAAACAGCAATAGGGAGCTCAGAAGTCAAGTTAATTCCCGACCATAGTAGACACAACGTAATGTTTTTGCGCTATTTTATTTCACGCCCTCTTTACGAACGAAATAAAAAAGACAATATGTATGATAATCCTGAAGTTCAGGGTTCAAGTTTAAGTTAAAAATTAACTGTCGCGAACATTTTTGAAAACGTACTTTGTTCACTATGAAATCAGACCCTCCAGTTACGATGGAACAAAAAAAGGCATTTATACATTTGATAGTATTGTATTGGAAGCCTCTTGTTAATTTTTTCTTGTTTGTTACACCCCCTCTTTGTTGATCTCCAAAATATGGTGGAATCCAGTCAGCGGTGCTCCTTCCTTACATTTCAGGATACTCGCTCAATTCTCTCTAGCTGTATGGATACCTGGCAGACCTGTGATGAGTGTTCAATAGATTAGGGGGATTCGAGCTCGAATGAGGTAGGTCACATCAAGGATTTTTTGAATAGCCTACAATTATCGCACAAATCTCGTCATTATAAGTCGCATGCTTATTAACAAAAGGGCGTATCTACAAAATTAAAGGTTTTCGGAAATGTGAAAAACGTGTTGTACCTGATCTTTATTACTATGTTACATTTTTCAGTGAAAAAATGTTTAAGAATTATCGTTAGTTTGTGGTAACTCTAATGCTGTTGCAACTCACGTAGCACATATTTAAATAATTATTATCATTTACCAATTTCAAATAAATAATATTTAAGTGAAACCGCTTATTCGCCCTTTTGTTACTACATATTTATGAAAATACCTGATTTCTATTAGGTGGATAAGAAAAACACGAATCTACAATAACACATCTCGACTCTTTCTTTTCAAACATTTAGGTACCATGCTTCTTACTTGAAGAAATGTGGAATTAACATCACTAAAATAAAATAGCCCAATGCCTAGGCACGTATGCTTTTTTTTTTACATAAGTTTGTCAATTGGGTACAATAATGTACAGAGGCACACAACACAAACTTTATAAAATGTTATGAGATGAATCATGAACGATGTTACCGCTGTTTTTAAATACTTAATAACATTGTCGCTCTCTTCAACTGAAATTTGTCAGCATAAATGTTATTTTGCATTAATTATCATTGCAATATGTTGACTTCACTATAATCAAGATCAAGAAAAGAGACAGAACACTTCACATAAATAGTTAGCAACTTCAACCATTCTAATAAAGAGGGCAACATGTGTTAGTAACATATGGGTGGATCTCCATTTACGTCTTATTTTTAGGAAAATTCGCCAGTAATAGAAGGACGTATCAGCTGATGTGCCTCTTTGTTCCTAACTAAAATAAATTGTTGTAGTTACGCCCATGGCTATTTTCAAAACTAGGCGACCCATCGATACGCCCTTTTGTTACATGAAGAATCTATACAATGTTACTAGACACGTACCAAAATATGAAAATGACGAAAAATGTATCAAGTAAGTTATTATATCTGTAAATATTAACATAGTACACTTAGTGTGCTATGTTAATATTTACAGACATAGTAACTTACTTGATAAGGTGTCCAAAGGGCTAAATCTTAATACAGGTTCCTAGGGGAGAACCAAGCATAGCCCGCCTACCATGCAGTGAGATATAGGAAGAACTCGATGTCGTGGATGGGCACTCACGACTGTTAGAATTCTTGTCGTTCTCGGGCTCGGTTCCGGCTCCTTGCACGCAGCGCCCCTGATGCTCCTTCAATACCTTAGCCCACTCGTGGGTCAACAAAGCCTCTTGCCCAACATCGTTATGGGAGCGACGGTGGCCCGACGGGGAGCTGAAGATTGTCGCGACCCGAGACCTGGGGTGGTCTCTCGATGGCGGCGACGACCCTCCTTCCTGGAGGTCGTGCATTTATCCCGGGCCGCGTTGACGTCACGTGGAATTGCCTACAACATGTAGGCTAGTTCCACATTTATCTCCGTCAGTGTTTGACCCAGGGACGCTTAACTTGGTCATAACAGGGTGTTGAGAAGTTGTAGTTTAATTTGAAATCTTGATTATGTTGTTTATTATCTGTGCGTGACAATATTTCTGATGACCAACACTACTCTGGCACATATCTAAATGCATGCCGTGTTGTATGGACGTAGCCGAAATTTTGGTTGCGTTTTTAATGAAATCGGTAGGCTGTGTACCGCTGCAATAAAACACCCTCTTTATTTGTAAATTTGGTTATGAAGAATAAACTTGTCTAGTACTTTAATAAAATAAACCCTAAAGAACAAAAACTGAATTTTATTAGAGGCAGGCCACTCCTAAAACTACGAAGAATATATTAAAAAATACCCGCTTCAGTTTATTACGAAGGGCTCGGAAACGTCAAACAATGTTGGAGTAGTTGTAATAAAATTTCGTTTAATTTCAGACGTATTGAAAAAAAAAAAATCCTTTTGAAATATATCGATTTCTAAACACTTACGTCTCCCTTACAGTTAACGTTATAGAATGTCCCGTATATTTTCCACTTAATTTTGCATAGAGAATCTCATTTCATGAAGTTCGTCGAAATAATCTTGCCAAACCTTGTAGCGTGTGTATGTATAGGAAAAAATATATACATACATGCACACACACATAGACCTATATATATGAAATTAAAAAAAATGAGTAAAAATTTTTATGAGTGTCAGGAGATCTGTCGTTTATATGTTTGCAGATTATTTCAATGTTGTTTTTTCTCCACGTTTATTCGAAAATAAAGTGGTGGTACTTATAACCGTCAGATACCTATTTGACATATATGAACATGTATATGTATAAAGACATTTTTTGCAGTCATCCTAACTCTGGAAATTTCGACGGAACATCAAAAACAGGCGGCCAGAACAGCGGATGCCTTGCAGCTCCTTCATGTACAAAGAGTCCGCGTACAAGCGATCGTTCCCTTTCGTCCGCCCACCGCACAGAAACTCTATGTCCGCTGGACCGCGAGATCCTTAACTCAGGCGTCTCCGGCAGCGGATACATATATACATGAGCATCTTAAACCTCCCGCGCACATACACGCACACGCACGCGTGCGTAGCACACATCTCAATGCTGGAGAAGGAGAGGGCGGAATAAAAAAAAACTCAACTCGCCGTCATAAATGCGATATGTCGCCGAACGCAAACACGCAGTTTCCCAGAGGCGCGCATGAATAATTCAAAAGGGCGTCTCCTTTATACAGCGTGTTTCTTGGCGTGTCGTTGACAGGATTCTCGGATGGCTTAGAGAAGGCCCGTTGACATGGTATTCAGTGGCGTCACGCGGGTAATTTTAAACGTTGGAAAAAAAAGGGGGGGGAGGAGATGTCGGTCTGTGTATTCTTGGAACTGTCTGGGCCCAAGTCTTGTGAGCGACTACATGCAAGAGAATTACTGTCCATACTATAGACATTTATTTTTGAGAACTGAGCATGTAAACTGTAAATAATGTTCCTATAGGTGGTTGGTTATAACTGAACAGCTTCGAATACAATCTTGTCTAGAATAAATAGAACGGTATTTATTGTGATTTCACGTTGAATTTTGAGTAAAATGTTAATACTTTGATTGTTACCAAGGATAATTTGTTGACATTAAAAGGTGTAAGAAAATTATACATTATCTGCAAGGAAACAAATTACTAGAGTTTCAGAAGTGCTCAATTTATAAAGAACTACCTGTACTAACATCTACCAGCCTAATTTTTCCACAGACAAGTCATTCATAGATAGAGCCATGATTTTATGATGAAAATAATTTTGCACCAATTTTTTCACTGTCTTACGTGCACATCTGCAGGTTCTGCTTCATGGTCAGTGATTGTATATTTTAACTGTCACTATTCTTGCTGTTCTACTTGCAAATCACATATGTATGTTGTCATAATTGCCTTATTCTTGTCGATGCAATCAAATGAGAGACAAGGCTGAACAAAAACACGCCTACAATAACCGCGAAACAAAGCTGTCGATGCGCATGTAAGACGCTGAAACAAATTGATGCCGAAATATTTTCGCAACAAAACCGTGGCTCTAATCATAGCTAAGTTGGAACACCGCCATTGCACTTCTTGAGGTGAGTACGGAATGAAGACGTGTTACGAGGGTGGGAGAAACCCGCCTGCATTCCGGCAACGTCCGCCACGTTTCCCGCACGAAAAAAAGAGAAGTAGCAATTCCCACCGAGAAATGAAAAAGTATTTCTGTGTTTGGAGGCCACTGAGAGCTTTCCGCATACAGACTTGGCCGCATACAAAAAACCGTGTGCTACAAGATCGATATCGCTACACGAAGGCAGTTGTCGTGTAATACGGACCCGACATTTCCTCAGGGATAAAGACAAGTAATAAATGTTTAACACTTTAAAAAATAGTTTGTAAATTTACCAGACGTGCGTACAGGAGCACTAAGAAAGTAGGTATGGCAGAGTTGTTTCCCAGACATCCATGGTAGCAATCCTAAACCTTTTCATAAAACAGTCAAATGTATACTGAAGATACCAGACTTGTATTGTAACACCTGTAAAAGTTTGCCTATTTACAAGACGGAAGTATGGTAACTGTACCATACTGCGTCTGGGATAATAACTTCCTAAACATTTAAGGAAGTTTTTTTACACTGAACCATGACCGGTGTACTGAAAAATGTGTTAGGCAGCTACGACAATTATTTTAATGTTTGTACCAAATACCGTATAACTAAGACAGTAAAAATACTAATATTGAGTAGGTGTTGAATGATGACACTTTAAAGTCAAAACTCGACTGTTCTATAAAAATTGTGGCGTTCTCTCTTTGTCTTCGTATATAATACGCTGAGTAAGGACGGCCGCATTAAAAAGGTGTTTCCTACAGTTGTCTTAAAATCATGGACTTTTCTCTATATAAACTTGTAGAACAGAATTGTTTTAAGATTGTGTGCTGGGCCAACTTGTGTGTGTGTGTGCGTATGTATATATACTAACACGCACGTATGCACACACAAATTGGCCAAGCACACAATGTAAAAAAAATTATGTTCTGCAAGTTTCTATAGAATATACCATGATATCAAGATAATTTGAAAGTTAAAAATCATATACATTAAAGAGCTAACTTGTAACCGACGAAATTTAGGAGCATGATTCTGTGATAATCTAAATCTAAACCACGCGAAAACAATGTGGGTTCATCATACACCAGCTAAAGAAATACCGACAACGAATGCTTTTTATGAAAATGTTTTATTTAATCTTATGGCACTTTGCTACTTTTGGCAGCAGAAAGATGTCACTATGTTTTTTTATTTAAAGTTTTTTTCGTTCGTACGACCGCTGAAAAATTTTCGTAACTTAAACCGAGGTGAAGTGGTCCTGTAGAAGATAACTAGAAGAGGAGAAAAGTAATGCTTAAGGGGTAAGGAAAGAGACCTAAAGAAGAGGGAATATTCAAATAAATTTTTCAGCATTTTTAAAAACCTTCTGTTTCGCGCGCAAGATAACTGCAGCATCTTCTTCCCAAACCCCCTTCTCCCTCGCGCGGTGTAAATTATTCACGCACAGCTTGAGGTCCGACGGAAAGTTGCCCCCGTGTTTCATTTCTTCTTTTTTATATTTATGTTGATTTTTTTTTTAAATTCTTGTCTCTCGTGAAAAGCGCAAAGGGTGCATGAAATATGTATTAAACACAGAGGACTAAGCTCACTGCGTCTCAGCTTTTGGAATGAACAAGGAAAAGAATAGAATGGTTTACACGGAATTCCAGATGGGGTTAGAGAGAATACGTTTCTGATGATGTTAACGCAACTATGTTTTTATCTGCAACCGTCATCTCTGGAAATGTCCACAAAAAAAGTGGAAATAAATGGTAGTAGAATTTTTTACTGAAATTTTGTTCCACTGTTGGACTACTCTTCGAGTTGTGGTTTAGTTGGATTTTTGAGATCTGAAGAGTTCATCTGGAAACGGTTTGGGTTCTATTATTTTCATGGCCTTCAAGTTAGGGATTAAGAATGTAAACCTTCTATTGATATTATTTCAGGTAGAGTAGGAGTTAAAGGTGGCATCTGTTGCGTAGTTGTTGATTGAATGATAATTTAAAGTGCAAAGGGTTCTCGTGTTTTACTATCGAGTAGTCTGTGAGTAACTTTCACTGCACGATTATATCCTTCCTTTCCGATGGCAAACCTGTTCTAGACTAGGTATTCAAGTAAAATTTGAATCAGTCATTTGAGAAACAACATAAGTCAATTTTCTACCACAATGAGTTGTTGATTTTATAATTTTGTACAGATGTAAATACACGTATTGATAAACCACATTAAGCGCCATTTGTGAGTGAAATACCTTACAGAACTATAAGATCATTTGAGAAATGCTATATTTTATCGACTATCTCTGTACAAAATTATAAAACTCACAACTCGTTTTGTGTAAAATTGACTTATGTTGTTTATCAAATAACTGATTCAATTACCAAAAATGTTTTTTTTTAATGGTCACTTCAGTTTCCTATTTGAATGCCATGCAGTTTTAATTTGGATCTTTGCCACGTGGTTTTTGAGAAGTTATACAGATCTCAGGTGTTGAAAGAATGATTTTGCTTCCTTGTGAATTGTGTGAGCGGTGCAGCCACGCACTGCACATCCCGTGCCACCGACACTATATGTCTTGGCCATTGAGAACTGTTCATATAATTATCAATACGGATTTTCTCCAATCACCACTTTACTGTTAATGTAAAAAAATAAACACTGCACGTGTACCTGTACCCGATGACCCATAAGTTGCCGCCTGGGTAAAGGCCTGATTAAAACTGGGTCTGGGCGAACACTGATTGGCGAGGAGGGCAAGTTTTAAATGGAATATCGGCAGAAAGCCGTGCTTAGTAATTATGTTAGCACAGGCACAAAATCATCGAGAGGAGTCGCAAGAAAAGAAGAGGATATGTGCCATGCATTGATTTACTAGTCCGAGTATAGTTTCAATGGGGGTGGAAGGAGGCTGTGTGCTGGCCTTCAGGTCTAAAACTTGTACCATCTAACTCGTTCTGTTAGAGACGTTGATCGCGCTGATTTACATTATGTCTGAGGAGTGTCCGTATGGTCATTTACCAAATTTGGTTACATACATTTGTGCTGGGCCCGCACTTCCTTTCACGCAATTTTGTGAAGATTCTACAATTGTACAGTTTACCAGGACTTGGCAGATCGTCAACTATAATATTGTGAATATTGACAGTGGAATTGTGCCGACTGCGTCGGTGAACGACGTAATTTGACATTATAAACAGTTCTGACATTGCAAGTTATCAGCACTTAACATATATAATCCCTAGCAGTTATAATTCGAACATTTCCACGTATCCAGACTTTCATTACATACCTTATACGTTATATTCCATTTATTGTTTTGGAATATCTTACGTCGCCGTTTGTGAACATGACATTCATCGCCATAGATGTGATGCAGACTAAACAGAGACACAGGTACAGGCAGTGCAGCTAGCCTCGTGCTACACTAGCGCTATCGAGTGACAACGGCGGAACCTCAAGAAATATTCCCGAGAGCTGTATTAATATAATTTTCCTGTAATATTGTGAATTTCTGAAAGGAATTATTTATATAATTAATATTGTTCTAAGCAAGACGTGTAAAGTTTGTATTGTGTTTTCGTTATGTAATTTCAGGTTTCATAGTAATAATTGGTATATTGTGATTTAACTTGTCATAGCTTCTCCGCCATGTTGGGCGGACTATTTCCAGTGATTATATTCATTCTCGCTTCTTGTATTTATAGTCGTGTTTTTGTAGTATGTGTGTTCAGTTTGCTACCTGTGAAATGTGAGTAACTCTTGTCTTTCGTATTCGTAAATGTGGAATGGGTTGTTATGCTACAGGACTTGTAATTGATTAATTTGCGGCGCCTTGTTTAGTTACTTGTTTGGTTTTATCTTGAGTTAAAGTCCTGTAGCATAATGGCCCAAGTCCTAGTGTTTCGTTCGTGTTTTGTGCTGTTTGTTGTTTTCACTTTGACTGATATATTAAAGTAACTTTCGCGTTCGGGATTTCAATAAGTAAACTCAAGTAATATGTAATATTATTCAGTGAGAGAGAGAGAGAGAGAGAGGGGCAGACATGTATTTTCTATTATTTTCGTATGTTGGTTAATTACTCCTTGTAGGCATGCAATTTGATGCTTAGATTTGACAGAGAATGTAAACCATTTCAGATGTTTAATAGTTAATGAATTGGACGTTTTTCATGCACCTTATGTGCCCGATTTATGAGACTTGTGCGAGGGTGTAAGTTATGTGTGCATACTGCTGTGGTAGGTTATGCTTGTGTTTGAGATTATGTGTTGGGGCGTGGGTCCCCCGAATTTTAATTAGTGAGTAAATATGTATATGGGCGTGTGTCCCCTCGGTTTATGTCAGGGTTAGCTACTGAGGTATGGGACTCAGTTAACCTAGGTTGTGTGAGCTAGTTCCCTACGAGGTAGGGCTAGCCGATGTTTAGTTATTGTCTTTGCTACACCCTCCTCAGGATTATCGACTCGGGCTTCTTGATGTTTCATATTGTTCAACTTTAAATGTGATTCCATTTGCACGCCTGCTAATTGTATTTTGGTAAAGTTAATGTTCAATGTTTTTGTTTCATTATGACTGTTTTGATTTATTGTTAACAATTTGAGTTTGTATAGTTTTCAAGGTTATGTAACTGTTATGATGTTTTTGATTATTAATAAATCGCTGTTGCGATTGAACCCGACTTACGACCTTTTATTGAAGTTGAAGCTAAATGGTAATATCCCTTTTTCATGTCTGCTAATAATTGTGACATTACTTGCAGATCATGCTGATGATTAACTAGTCTTGCAATACTGTGGTTATGAGTTTATAGCTTTGCTTGAATTGAAATTAAATCCTTGCCTAGGCCTGCTTGCTAATTGTTGGGAATTGCAACCCTCGTTCCTGCCTCTGCTATGCTATGCTATTGTGAATATTATTAGGTGCCATCACCATGTAGAGGTCAGCCCCGATGAAGGGGTGGTGATGGTACACATTGCAGGGGCCGTTTCATAGGAAGAAAATATTTTTATAGCTGTTTAAGACAAATAGTTGGATGCACCAGTGAGAGATAGTAACAGAGAGAGAAAGAAATGCAGATAGAAACAGAGAGAGAGAGAGAAAAAAAGTAGCAGAGAGAGATAGAAACACACACAGGAAAGAAAGAGAGAGATAGAGCTAGGATGCGTGAGTGAGATTTTGGTCAGCGCTCAACATCGAGGTCTTTTAGCGCTAGTTAGGGGTGACGTGAGGTGAGTATGGAGCAGCGCCGGAATGAATGGGCGGGGAAATAGGAGATCCCCGAGAAAATCAACCGACCAGCGGCATCACCCGGCGCGATTCCCACATGCGAAAATCCGGGGACCCACCGGGAATTGAACCGAGAGGGTTAGAAACAGAGATGGAAAGAGAGAGAGAGAGAGAGAGAGATGAAATGTTGAGAAATAATATTGTGGTCACCGCTTCCTCAACAAGGCGATAGTCCTATATAATGCGCCAACCGCGGCCCGAGAGAGAGAGACAGACAGAGAGAGAGAGAGAGAGAGAGAGAGAGAGAGAGAGAGATGAAGAAGTACTCAAAATATTTAATATTCCTCCGTGATCTGTGCCAGTGAGTCTTTGGATTCTACCTGATCGAGCGTGGTGGTGCTGTGGTAACGCAGAGGACTCGCATTTTGAAGAACACGCGTTGGATTCCCTGTCGGGCCATTTACATTTAAGTGCTCCAAGGATTCCCGAAATCACTTCAGCCAAATACCAAAATGTTTCCTCAGTCTAGACTACGGCTGATTATCTTCCGTTTCCCGTTTGTGTGAACCACTGGCTTCGTCCCTCATGACCTCATTCTGGTCGAGACGTAAGAGTCCTATAACACAGCTCGCGCTAGATGCAGCGTCTGAGGTACGGAAGCAGGTAGACGATAAGAACTAAACTGGCTCCTGCTGCGACAACCGTGTCGCCTTTATGCGCAAGGCACGAAAACGGCGTGTGCCGTTGGCTTTTTCCTATGGGACTTCGAGAGGTGACCCAGTTTTTTTATTTATGGAAAGTGCGTAGAAAATGCAGCACGTGCTTCTCTATTTTCGTTTTACGATTCCGGCTGGTGTTTTTTATGTGACAGTAGTCTGGAAAACCCGTTTTTAGACATTTTGCGGCGCCCCGAAACCCTGTTTCTAAGCACGATGTCTAAAAAACATAAATACAATAGCGTAGTTTTAAATGTGTTGTCTTTTCATAGGTACAGATATCGAACGCATGTTCAGTAGTATCCTTAAAAAAACTTACCCTTAACACGCTGCAACGTAGTTCATGTGTGAACTTCAAAGTACTCTTAAAGATGGCAGTCTGCCCTGTCTGCCGACCAGTGCGCAGAGCCGTTACGAGAATATTCGAAAACTGCTCAGCGTGTCTAAGTTATGTCTGCTTAGGAATAGCATTTAAAGTACGTTACATGCGAGTTTACCCTATTTCTGGTCCTCCGTTAACCTCTAAGTTTATTTTTACGCTGCCGTAATATTTCGACATGAAACGATAGGGTCACCGCTGAATCGATGCTATAGAACCACGTTGTTCTAACTCAATATTTAGACATTTTACAGGAGAGACATTACAAGTTTGCGAAACATATGTTTTATTTCGCAGTTAAAATATTAACGCACGCTATAAATAGTGTTTATGTAATATGATATTGAGACCCTGTTTCCAAAGTTTCAAATACTATAATGCTAAATTAATAGACGAAATAACAGTAAATGTATACCTTTGCAATGGAGATAGAACAAAACGTAGAACATGCTGGTTCTATACACCCCGCGCACAATATCTGTAGGCTTGGGCCACGTCACACATCTACCTAGGGAGCCCAGACAGGAGTGAGGGGGAGGAATGAGGGCAGGCAGCGAGCGGGTATACGTGATAAATGAAAACATTGGCTACTTACAGTTCTCATTCACTGTCGCCTTCCAGCGTTGCGATGCCCTCCATCTCGTCGCTTGAAGATCCTATATTGTCTTCGTCTCCAGTGTTGTCGCTATTACTGTCACTGTCAACACCTCCGAGCCTAACTATAATGGGATCTATTTCAATATCGAAACGAACATCCAGTTTATAGTATTCATTCTCAAGTTTTTTCACGTGCTCGCACTATGGTTTCCAATCGTCTGCTCCCAAATTTTTAAACACATCTTCACATATTAGTTTGACATCAACTAACGTGACGCAACTTTGCCCTTTACATTAGACCAAATGCTTTCTATTGGATTTAAGTCCGGGTGATAGGGTGGCAAACGAAGTGCTGTGTGGCCGAAATTCTTTAGTATTTGGTCAACAGAATAAATAGATGCCCTAGGCTTATGCAACTTAATAAGTTGGTAAAGTGTAGGCTTAAGCATGTCCTCTGCAAAGTGAATGTTATTCTGTCGCAACCACTGTTGCATGACATGTTTTGTAGAGTTTGATGTAGGCGACCTATTTACTCTAATGTTGTGATACGGCGCGTTGTCGAAGACCACAACACTGTTTGCAGGAAGATTAGGCATAAGTCTCTCTCGTACCCATTTTTCATAGTTTTCTTGGTTCATGTTGTGATGGTAGTCACCAGTAGCTTGATCAGACTTCCACATCAATAAGGCGTTCGGAACAAAACCATTTTCACCACCAGCACGGACCATGATCAGCCGCTGTCCTTTGTTAACAGGTATATGAAAGCCGTGTGCTGAGTTGTCGCTCCAAGACTTTTGCTGTACATGAGATGACAAAATATATGATTCGTCCATAAACACGATATTGCGATTCTCATTTCTGAAACGTCGCATAGTTTTTAAATAATCTATCCGTTTTTGTCGAATGTCTCATTTCTCAATTAATAACAAACGCTGTGATTTTGTTTTCTGCCATCGAAAACCTAACTTCTTCAGAATTTTCCGCAATGTTGCACAGCTACCTTGAAAATTTATTTCTTCTTTAAGTTTACTTCTTAATTTTTCAACTGTTGGGACACATTTGTCTATCACGCAAAAGTTGTACACGATTCTACGAACTACTCCTTCATCAAAATTATCTAGTTGGTTGGGCTTCTTTCTCCATAAAACACAAGACATTATAAATTACTTCCCGAGTCTGCGAATGTAATTTTTTCCCTTTTAACGTTGATAAAACTGGCGGCATATTTGAAAAGAAGGAACGATAAAAACGATGTAAACGCAAACACGTCCAGTAAGTCACTCGATTTAACAAAAAAGAAAATGTTTATTACACCCACATTATCACTTATACGAACACTCAATCAAACTTAATTAGTTCAATACAAAAACCGATTAAACGATCCTTGTTTAATACGATCCACGTTAAAATAGTCCTTCCTGCATACTGAAGCGAAGAGCAGATTGTTTCCGGTCGGATAGTAGGTAGAGGACCAGTGAGTTGTGCGCATGCGCGGGCTGTCGTTCACCTCCTCCCTCGCGGCATCCAGCAGCGTCTTCTAACCGTCACTCAGGCCTACAGATATACTGCGCACGGTGTACCTTCTGAGTTGACTATTTCTATTTCCTCTGTACTGTAATGTTAACTGCATGGAGTTAGTATAGACTAGCCATAAATCTAATAAAAAAATGGAGTTAGAACATATGGTTGTATAGCAGCCGGAATGTCTCATAGAGGTGAATTGTAGGCGAGAAGACTTTGCACACACATAATTTTTTTTTATCAAACACTGTATTTGTTACAGTTAATATTGTTACTGACATTCACGCCCGAGGCCCGTCAATGATAACAGACTATGGCAAAACCGCTAATCTAATAAACGTGCTAATTGTGACCGACAGTTTATTAAATACATTAATAGCACTAATTGTCTGTAATTTTGAATGCAGGTTTATATAAAAATAAAGATTTTATCAACTTTTTCTGAAGCAACTTGCTGATTCCTAAAAAAATGTAATGAGAAGTTCACTTTTTAAATTAAGTTTCATAAATTACAGTATAAACCAATAGGTTTGGTTAATTTGATTATTTAGATTTAATTAAATACTCTAATCGTTTTAATATATTTCTAAATAATAACTATAATAATAAAACAATTTCGTGTTCACAAAATAAATTATGTATGTTTCAATATATTTTTGTTTTCCATTTAGCAATTGTTAAACCTTGGACATGACATGGTGGACAATTTCAATTTAACACCAAGAACAATATTTTGTTAAGTTGTCTTAAGAAGTCATTTCTGCAAACTTATAATACAAATAAATGAAATGTTTCCATTCAAATTATTTGTAATGTTTCCTGTAAGTTTTATTATTATATGCACTGACGTGGCCAAATTTATTAAGACAAATCGAAAATAATATGCACAAAAATTAAATAAATTCAAGGGTGGCAAAAGACCGCTAGATCTGAATATCCTGTTAGTAAGATGTTGTTAAACTTTATGATTAGGTAAACAAGACTTACTTCCATAAGGTTATTGCATTTTTGAAATGTAGGCTTACATATTAAACATTCACACAATAGCAAAAGGAATATTCTCTCGCGCCAGCACCGATGGTTGCCGAGTGCCTACGGACATTCCCGAGGAACGGAAACACTCTCGCGGTACCTATACCGAGTGAGCAATTTAGCGGGCGACTGTACTTCCAGATCCAGGCCGGTCCATTGTCTGCCCGAGCGCGCTCTGTCCTCCCCCCCCCTTCCCTTCCTGTCATCGCGAGCCCTTTACGGTTCCCCTGACGCGCCGGGCATAATCAGCAGATAGTGTTTACAGTATTAGCCCTCCGTCACGTGTAATGATTAGGGCCGGGGCAAGCGGCGCAAACACGATAATGCGATAATGCGATAATACGATAATACGCCCGCACTTCATTTGGGAAAACAATGTTAGGGGAGGGCGCGAGGCGGTGATCCCGTTCGGAAAAGGGGTGGTAGGATGGAGGATGGCCGGTGGAAGAGGAAAAAAGGAGGGGAGGGGGAGTTGACCTGTTGACCCAACCTGAGAGGAAAATAGAATGGGAGAAGGGTCTGTGGAACAGCCAGCCCCTTTTTGCTCTTGCGGCTTCGCGGACAATGACAGTTTTCGCATCGGTGACCTACGAGAGGGGAAAAAAGAGGGGGAGGGAAGATAGATATATAGATAAATACAGAGAGAGAAAGAGAGCAAAGTGGGGAAAAAGATTCTCCACCCCTTGTGGTTAAGTCCATTCATTTCACAGGAAGCGGAAATGCAGCGGGTTGAGTACACACGCTGCCTGGTGATTTCGCAATCCCCGCGAGCGTGTACATTAGTGAATATGAAGCCTTTGACCAGTGATTGCTTCTTTTATTCGGGTAGGATCGTGCGTTGTTCGTCTTGGAGAATGATATTCTGGAGCCTAACCCTAAAATTCCTGCCGCTTCTACACAGCAGCTGTGATACGTTTCCGCATTTATTTCTCACCTTTTGTAACGAGACTAGCCGCCCGCCCGCTAGCGTGCGTTACTCGTGGCAGCTAATAATTACTTTCATTGAAGGACCTCTTTGTGCACCAGATTAGTAGTTAGACCACCACGATGTGTTAGGATGACTAAACTACAGGTTACTCTGTAGCTGTGAACGAAAAATAGTCTTGTTAATTAATGATTGCATCGAGCCTAACTCATAGTCATAGCAAATCATACCTTGAATGTGAGATAGCAATAGGATGATGTAAGCAGTATACGTGGTGTGAAGACTGATTTTACCCCGAGCACAACCACTGATGACTATACCCTCGAAGCGTAACGTTGAAAGTGCATTCAAAATAAATAAAATAAAATATTCATTCCCTCGACATGTAGAGGTTGTACAGTAATACGTAACGATATAATTGTAGCATATTAACTCCCGCATAGGTTATTTTTCAGTGGCCGTAACCGAGTTATTTTATTTAGTAGAAAAACAGGAGTATATGTATTTTTTGTGTTTACGTAAGCTTTATTCTGAAGCAAACCTCACTTCGATATCTCAAATGATCAGGCACATATTGCGGGTTAACCGAAAATAATTTTTACGCATTTCCCTCCCTTTAGGGGTACAATTTTGAAAAAATCTAGTATCACATTTTAAACATTTTTATAGGTAAGTATCCAATTGAGGTGAAAATCACGACGATAAACTATTGAGATAAAACTAAATTGAAGGTTCATTAAAAATTATATATATATTTCACCCCTTTACTGCTCCGAGATCTTGAATATAAAAATATCCTGATATCTATTAACGGGCATCTACGTAATCACCATCATGAAGCGAAAAGCAACTCAATGACTAAACAGGTTCGATAGCTATCAAGGGTTTATATAAGACATGTTCCACATTTTTTAACCCCCGACCTTTAGGTGCCGAATTAAAATAAAAATTATCATGACACGTAAGGCTCTTTTACGGGTATCACATTGACATGGAAACCATGGCGATAATCCGTTGGTTTCGAGATATATCTACAATTAAATGAAAATACATATCACCTTTTCCAGCACTTTTCACTCCGTTTTATAAGTTTAATTTAAAAAATCGAGTAATTACTTTTCAGGTATTTAAGTAAGCATCATTCTTAAGCATTTAAGTGCAGAGTACTAAATATACATTCTGGTCCAGGTATCAGTCAAATATGAATCAGAATGTTCCAGTTAACTAAAACAGAAATTCCGTGGAAACACGAGTACTGTACTGTAGTGTGTTGAAAACCTGGTACGCATGCAAGAAGCACAAATTCCAAGAATTAATGGTCGCAGGTATCTGTGGGGCAAACTAAAATACAGAGCGATAACCTTTAGGCCATATCTTGGAGTTTTGCGTGTTTTCCGCCTGCCAGGTTTTCAACACACTACAGTATTCGTGTTTCACAAGATTTCAGTCTTAGTAGATGTTGAATCTTATTCGCCTGATACCATGGCCAGGATGAAAATTAAATACTCTGAACTTACGTGGCAGGCACTGTTTCCACCGCGCCAACTTTAAAAGCTCATTTTGAATGAAAACTGTGTGTCGTACGAACTTGCAACAAGAGGACTGATTTTGTTACGCATGCTATGATACTCAATAAATCGTGTTCAAATATCTCAATATATAGCCAGTACAAAAACTGTGTGCAATTCGTGGGTGGCCAATCACGTTATTACAGCGGAAGTTATTTGCGAGCATTTGCTGTGTGTTTGGAGATTTCATTATGATTAAACCACGTGTTCTGAGTTTTGCAATATTATGCTTCTTGTGTCACGGTATTGTGAAGAAATACGGTTTTTAAATTCAATTTTCTAGGACTTTTTTGTTGTATCAATGTTCAATTTAGGTACTACGCATTCGGTATAATTCCTGCTTATTTTTTCATTAGAATAAACCTGCCGAAGTTTATCGGTCGAATGAGGTAGGATTTGGAAAATTCCTGAATTTGACTTTAGGGTATTTATGTAAGAATCTTCGATACATCAACTGATTCGATGTATATGGAGGAATAATCGAAATCATATTTCACGCCTTTTCACTCCCTAAAGTATCGAGTTTCGAGGATCTTGAAATCTTGGTGTAGACCATTTTATAAGTATTCAACAGAAACGAAAATCACTACGACAGCCCATTGGGTGCGATCAAATTGCGTGATTAATAAGAAACACTTTTTCCCACATGTTCATCTTCTCTGGGATGGAATTTCGAAAAACGTTAAAATAACTTTTTAGCTATTTACGTAATCATAATTTTGAATAAAAAAGAAACTCTACATATTGAAGGGTTAGATAAATATTGATAGTTTGTGGAACACTTTTTAAGGACTTTTCACCCTCTTAAAATTTTAATTTTGGAAAATCTAAAACGTGGTTTTTATGCAGTTTTATGAGTGTCCCATTGAAGTAATAGTCACGAATATAACCTAACCCGTCGGGTTCGAGCTACCTAAACGATTATTTAAAAACATATTTTACCCAATTTCAGCTCCTAAGGAATAGAATTCCAAAAAATTTCTTCTTAATGTTCACGTATTACCTGAAGGGATCCCACACCAACACTTCCAGCGTTTTGAACTGTGGCTTTATATGACAGTCAGTCAGTCAGTCAGTGAACTTTTTTTTGTACAGAGAGAAATTGGCACTTACGTAAACATGACGATACTTTACGTCATCAAAAACATGGTGCTAGACGGCGCGAAATATAATCAAAAGTGTTCAAAGTTTTTTGGTGAAATACCGACATATAATGTTTTTGAAAACTAAATTTCTTTCTTTAAAAATACGCCTTTTAAATTTGATTAAAAAAATTTGATCATATAACATGATTAAAACAACAAATGATAATTATATAAACGATAATAACGTATTGTTTATACTCAATACCATAGTAAAACTTAAAAGTATTTATAAGTCCAACTACGTTCAGTGGAATAATTGAACTGTAGAAATTTTAGCGTAAATCGTTGACCAGCTACAAACAAATTAAAATTTTTGGTTTTAAGTGTCGGAAGTTAGACATTTTCTAATAGATTCTTTTACAACAGAGACAATACTTTTACAGTTAGTGGGTAGTGGTATAAGTGTTTACAATTAATTTGTCGATATGCAAAACTTTAGGTTAGAGAGTAAGAAATTTCACAAATTCATTTGAGAAGATGTTAGATTTAAAAGTACTGTTCACGTTAATTGCTATTGCGAGTGGGTCACTGTTTTTGAAGTATCTTCCTCGAGAACTGAGAACGAGTAGCAGACCTGCATGAAAACACTCATTGACTCTCGTACTAATGTGTTTGGATGTGCAACTAGTCACTCATTGGAGCAGCAGCCAAGACTATGGAGTACAGCAGATAGGTAACGAACCTGCGAAATTCCCGTGTATCTGCTGTCCGCGCGCTAGAGTAGTAGGAAAAGGGGGGTGCACTTTGGGGGCGCGGGGCGTCGGAGCTCGGAGCCACGGCCGCCATCTTGGCCGCCATCTTGGCCGCCATCTTGGCCGCCATCTTGGCCGCCATCTTGGCTGCCATCTTGTCCGCCATATTGTCAGCCATTTTGTCATCTGTTTTGTCGGCCATCTTGTATTTCATTTTCTCTTGCTCTATCATTCTGTTAATTTTTCTCCTGCTCTATCATTCCATTATTTCGTGCTCTCTCATTCCTTCGAGAATAATCTAGGTTTTTCCTGCTCTGTCATTCTTTCGAGAATAGTCTTGTATTTCATTTTCTCTTGCTCTATCAATCTGTTAATTTTTTTCTC